>BPLR01020180.1:0-22633 GCA_021605095.1 Caerostris extrusa | reverse complement strand
AAAAATACGTACCAGACATGTTTAAAAAACCAGGCCATCAATCGAAGTTTTGTAAACCAAACCTGAACTATATTATTTGCCATAAAAGAAACGTGCAGTTATCAAAATTATCAAACGTAAATAATCAGCAAGATAACCAAAAATAAATTAATAGTTAAAAACTAAAAAACACGCTTTTAGAGTTAATCAAACTAAAAAGTAAAAAATAATTGTTAGCATAAGAATAAAATTACTGACGAGAAAATTAATGTCGCTGTTCTAAAAGCGTGGGGTGCTCGATATCAATCATTATAATTTTCACACTACTTTCATTCCGAAATGCAGACTCAGTTTAAAAATGTCATACAAAGCACCCCACGCATTTAGAATAGGGACAGGTGAACAAAACTACCCATGCTTTGTATGCATGCTTAAGAAATATGGAACCAGGGGAGATCAATATCCACTACTTCTCGAAGGCAGTAGCATCCTTAACTCTATCTGAAGGTAATGTCACTGAAATCCGAAACTAGTAATTTCTTCGAAAACCGTTTACATTTTACACAGTTATTGAAAACCTTGCGAACAGTTTTCCGTTCCCTAATGATCCAAAAATTCTCTCAAAATACTTAAAAGTATCTGCGTTCCAGCATTACAATTCGTTTTTATGATAGTGCTCAATTAACCGGTGGGTAAAGATAGATTGGTCAGGTAATAACACTCGTGAAATAAAGGACGGTTTATCGATTCGTGTTTTAACTCTGATAATGCCATCATTATCAACAAAAGTATCACAAATAGGAGTGTAAGACGGTGAAAAATGATCAAACAAGTACAAGCTCAACAAGTATTTTTCTGCAACTTCCTTTTATGCAAGGAAAGTTCTCTAATTTCCCTTTCACTACGTTTACCCTTTACATTGTTAACAAAGCGTAGTACCCAAGATGCAAGACAAATCATATAGAAGCAAAATGAGAAAATTTTATGGCAACTTCTAAATTCAAGTTATTCAATTTGACCTTACGTCTCTCCTGATCTACTTCCTTGGCAAAGAATATTTCATTGAAAGGCCAACTTTCTGGAGATTCATACAGCCATAGTGGATGTTTCCACCATTGTGATTTAGACAACTGTTTTGGGCTACACCCTCGAGAAAACAAGATCAGCAGGATTCTTATCTCCTGGGACATGTCTCCACTATTCTGGGGATGTCAACTTACGAATCTCTTTAATACGGTTGGACACAAAAATCGACCATTCTCCATGCTCTCTGATCCACCAAGGAGCAGTCATCGAATCAACTTCAGAAGTAATAGGCATATCAGGAAAATCAATAGCTAGTCTAATCGAATGAGCTAGTATTGTTCCTGTGCAACAGGACATGAGCTCTAACTTTGGTATCAACACATCTTTTATTGGAGCAACTCTCGCTTTAGCTTTCACACGAGTTGTACCTTAATTGTGGGGGAATTACTGTTCTAACAAATACATAAGCTCCGTATGATTTTCTTGCAAGCGTCAACAAAAACATGTAACTCTGAAGTTGCAGTCATTCCCAAATATCTAGGGATACTTATCTCATCTAAGCTAATTGTTTCTTTCACCCAATCGGAAAACTCCTTTTGTAAATCTTCGGGTAAAGGACAATCCCAAGAGACTTTGCTCTTCCAAGTCCCTTGCAATATTGGCAGGAATCAAAGCAGGGCATAACAAGCCCAAGAGGATCGAATATTTTCTGTACTAAGGACAAAACAGTTATTTTTGTCTGAATCAGTTCCAAGTCTATTCTCAAAGGTAGATTACTTCTAAGGGTATCTTCGTCCAAATTCCATATCATTCCCAAAAAGATAAGTATCGCCAATAGAATTAGAAAGGTCCAGGACTAAAAACATTACTCTCCCAACCTCGTAAATTAAAGCATGCACTCGTCATCAATTTCTGGGACTGAGTTATAAAACTCTCCCATTTCTTCCACGCAAGACACTCCCTGAAACACAGTTATCAACATAAAATGAGTGCCGTAGCTTAAAACCAAAGCAGAATATTCTTTAGGGGCACTTTCAGACAAATAATGCAGCGAAGCCATCAATAGGAAAGGGCTGGACATAACACCAAAAAAACTACCCTGCAGTGTCTGTAAACAACAAGTTCATCGGCTTCAGAGGGATGAATGAGACGTAAGAAATCTCTGTGTTCGAGAGCAACACTTAACTGCAGAAAAGCCTTTTTTCTATATCTGCAGAGGGACCTATTTTTTATGTAATCCCCCTAAACCTATCAATAATGTCAGGAATAAGTTCGATTAAATTAAGACCCTTGATAAATGATCATTCAAAGATGGTTCATTTCCTCTTTGGCCGACGCATCGAAAACAGGTCTAATCCTTGAAGTTTGATTATTGGTCTATGATGTAAATAATACCCAATTTTATCTATTTCTTCAATGGGTACTTTCTCAATTATTTTTAACCTTTCCCATTCATTAAACACTTCAATATATTCCCTGCATATAATTACCCCTTTACAGCAGATTTACACATATTTTTGTATCTTAATGCCCAAGCTTCTGTTGCCAGATAACTGAACATATCACACTTAAAAGGTAAAGACACTTCAAATCTACCATCAGGAAGAATAACCAAATTATCCCACAAACTGTTCAACAGCCTCTGAAAACATTAATTTCTTTTTTAGAAGTCTCCCTGGATCTGTTGAATCTGTTATACCAATAACATCAAGCTCCCATAATTTATCTGCAATAAATTCATAGAATGCAAGGATATAACATTACACAGTTTTGTTTTACTTTCTATTTTGGGAACATTACAATTATTTTCTGCACCCATCAAGGTGTGTAACCTAATTTCGTTTCTAATGCAATTAATCTAAAGCTAATAATCATAGAATTACCAGTCAAGATCAGTCCAGCAACATTGGCTCCTATGAGCAAATCAATTACATGATCTTCGGAACATAAATCTGGTATCGTAATATTATTTTTCTTTTAACTCTTTCAATGTTGAAAGAGATCTAGATTTAGATACATAACCCCATATTTTTTCTTCATTTTTTACAGAAAAATTAGAGTTCAAATCCTAAACAGCAATCTCATAAATTTCATGCAAATGAGGCTCAGTATTTCTCCCAAATAAAGCATGTACTAGGCGTTGCCTTCGTTTTGGTTTCAATGCAAGCTCTTTAATAACTCTAGTACTCAAATAAGAGAGCTGAGACCCAGTATCAACAAATGCTCCCACATGCATTCTTCTATTAGAGCTCTTGATTATAACTCTTTGTCATTAGTATAACAGTTTGAATCGTACAGCCATTAGTCATAACCTTAGCGGACACAATGTCAGATTTATTTTCATCACGATCAAGAAAACATTAAAATAAAGTGTTTTCGATCACAATGCATGCATCTAATTTTAAATTTGCAAGTTCGAGATGTGTGTCCCGAACGTAGACAGGAAAAACAAGCTCCTTTCTTAGCTAAAATAGTATTTTTTTTTTCATCAACAGTTAATTTTCTAGCCATAAAATAATCTTGACTCAGATGCTTTTTATCTAGAAAAGACAAATAAAATTCCTCTTACCACGAAATCTCTATTTGTTGTACTCCCCAAGGCAGCAGCAGGGGATATCCCGAATAGTATCCAAGTCCAAATTTCTTTTCTTGTAGTTAACTCCAAAATCCAGTGCGAGCAAGCACCACCATTTCCTCTCCAAGAATCTTTTCTTTAAAAAGGCCATTAAATTTTGAAGAGACCGCTCCTCCTTTTTAATCTGATTTAGCAAGACTTCTTTCCCATGCGATAAGAATAGTTTTGGGAAGACAGGACTCCACGAGAGGTATTATAAAATCATCATATTTTTGCTGTGTCCTTTTAAACCTTCCATAGCTGTAACCTGCTCACAAGCTCATCGTACAACATAGAAAGATGATTTTATATCTTACCACACATAGCATTTCTCGTGACCATTGCCAACAGTTCACGAACATAAATTTGAACTAATAAATCTTCTCAACCGAATCGTTCTTTTAATAGTTCCACTACCTTCGGATAATTTACCGCCGTCTTCAGTAAACGCTAGACGACTCTAGCCGCTTTCGATCCAGGAACCAGAGATTGGACAAGATACTGGAACTGATCATCTGCTGGTAAACCTGCGTTTGAATGATTTTCTCGAAAAAGACTCCAAAATCCTAAAAATTTCTCACCATTTTCGCCACACCTGAAATTTTTTTTTAATTCTATCTTCGGAGGTTTCAGTTTTTGAGATTCCACACAATTTCTCTGCAAAGCGGTTTCACTAAATTTTAAGTCTGTTTCGGCTACTATTTCGAAATATTGGTCGATATTATTTCCATATTGGTCTCTAAATTTCGGCCGCTGCCGAATCCTTCATATAAGTTTCTTCTTGATTTTCCAATTTCAGAAACTCACTTGAAATTTTGTCTTGGCACGCCGCCAAACGATCGAACTTATCCTACAATGGATTCCTCAAAACCGAAATAATTTTAGATCCTTCGTGTCTTTTGATAGTTCTTCTTTTAACTTATTACTACACAAAGTAAATGAGGTCCCTAAGACCTTTCCGTTTCATTTTTAGGCCTTCCATAAAGAAAACAAATCTTGAAATCGATGATTCCAAAAACGCAATAAATTAGCCGTAAAATTTCGCCCCACGATGGACGCCAAAAATATTTTGAATAAACTATCTCAAAGTAAAACAAATGTCAGGGCTCAGGTACATCTAACCGATGCTTTTACGGCTGTCAAAAATCAAAAGCAACACGGAATAACAATCTCACAGGAATAATAATCTCACAGGAATTTCACGAACACATACTTCTACACAACTACTACGTACAGAGAACAGAAACCAAAAACTAAATATATATATATATATATATATCTTTTCACACAGCTTAGAGGTTTTCACTACAAAAATCATCTCGCTGCAGTTCCTTCTTCCAATACCTGGAGTAGATGATTCACCACTCGATCTCTTTATTCAACTTTGTAAATAAATATGATTAAACAAATCTTATTTTTGACGATTTTGTTATTTCTAAATATAATATAATGGTAGATTTCTATCGGAAATAAATGCCATTACGAAATTCAGTTCAAGTAATAGTTATTGTAGATTATTACGGAGATCCTCGGCCGCGTAGCGGCCACTAGCTCCTTCTTTGTAAAATGTTGAAACATAGAGGTGGTCTCATGCCCTTTGAGTTAATAAGCAACATAGATAAAATGCCCTTTTTTTTTTTCAAGAGAATTATTTATTTAATAAAATTATAAAAATGAAAAATATCAAAAATGTAGATGTTGATGGAATCAGTTGCATGTAATAACCCCGAATGACAAATTAAGAGAAAAGCGAACTTTTTTTCGTCTAGGCAGTTGTAAGGAATTAATTTAAAAGTTCAAGTAATAAATGGGAAATAAAGAATTGTTCTAATTCTTCAAATCACAGATTACAGCTAGTTTGTAAATTTTTATTAAAAATAAAATATTTCAAAATTGAATATTTAATAAAACCTACTAATTGTAAGAGAAAAATTCAGCAATTTTTAGAAATTAAAAAAAAAAATTAGCAAGGAATGGAAAAATTATGTATGGTGGTAAAGAATTAACAAATGTAAAATATTAATAAAATTTGAAATTAATTTAAATATAATACATTTATTTGAAATAGTTATTATAGAAGCATTTAGCATATCGCCAACAACTTATACTCAGGGCCGGATTTTCTTATAGGCTAACTAGGCTTGAGCCTAAGGCATCAAGGTCAAGAGGGCCTACATTCAAATTGTTAGCAAAATTAGAATTACACTATTCTAAAAACAGTAAACACTAAAACACTGAATCAAAAATAAGGAGAAATTCTAGATATCTGAATAATAAACAAACATAATAAGTAATTTACAAATTTAAAAATGGGAGGTGAAAGGGCCTCATAAGTGGACTAGCCTAGGGCCTCTTTTCATCTAAATCCGGCCCCTGACAGTACATCATACAGGATATAGCTTTACAACCGAGCAATAAAAGAAATTTTCTTGAATGAAAAGTATTTAATCACCATCCTTTCAATGGCATTAACCTTTTTGATGTTTTTATTATGAACAAATATATCGCTTGTTTTTTTTTCTGTTTTTTATAAACTTGTTTTTACTTGTAAAGGCAAACGTTTTGAAATGATACCAATGATACATTTCCTTCATTCTATGTAGAAATCATATGTGCACGTGATATCGTCCTTTTTTTTCACACGCATCGTATCAACTGAATGGGGATATTTATGTTTGCTTTCACCGGATTCGACTCATTCGATAAAGTATTATTATTCTCAAATTCGTGATCAACACATAATCTTGACAATGAATTTTAATTCTTGCCAAACGATTAGAAAAATAATTTTAGAAAAATTCTGTTAAAAAATTGTCTGTGAACGAATTTGCAATTTTTAATTTTCTTTTATTATTTATTTTTAATTTTCTATTTATTATCAATCGTTTAGTCAATATTTTCGAAATAAATGAGATTCCATCGCATGGCAACGTATGGATTAATTATATTCTAAAAATTTATTTTGTAATAAAATGATTTATTTTTTAAATATTCAATAGATAGAATGAGTTTTAATTGAAATATTTTTTATCATTCCTTTAAAGCAGGGATCTCCAAACTACGGCCCGCGGGCCAAATCCGACCCGCCAGAGTCATCAATCCGGCGACAGCGATCCCTTGTTGCTGTAATAAGTTGGATAAAAGAACACAGAATAATAATAACTCGGTTTTATTTACTTGCTGGGTAAAAACAATGATAAGCATAATACGCAGAAAATTTTAAAAACATAACAACTAACACATAATTGAAATGAATCCCACTAAGATTATAAACTAGTGAACATCCCGCGGTTACCCTCCGTAGCTTTGTTGGGGTAAAAGAGTATCGCATATGTATGTATATCGATGTTTGGAATGTATATATCCTGAAAATCCCTCAGGAACGGAAAAGTTAAATTAACGCGAATGAAACCGCGGAGTATCCACTTGTCATCAAGTGTCACGGTCGTATCGATACACACAATAGTAATTGTAGTAATTGAACCAGCAAATTTAGCAAGCGTATGCTCACTCAGAGCGTACTGGGCGACTAGTCTAGAAATTATAGATAATGGCAGAAAAATTAAAACGGTTTTGACCCTTGGTACTTACTGGAGTAAACAGTATGACCCTAAGGCTGAAAAGTTTGGAGACCCTGCTTTAAAGATGTGATTTTTATTTGCTTCAGAAATAATATTTCGCTTTCTATTTTAAATAGATGATAAAATGATCTGAAAGAAAAACAAATGCGAACCAAATCATTGAATCTGGAATTTAATGAAGGTATGATTTTTCTTGATGATTACTTTATGTAAGATACTAAAAAAATCAAAAACTTTTGAAATTAAAATGGTTAGTTTGATAAAAAAATTGTGTATATATTATTTTAGTTATACTAGTTGATAATTATTGTAGCAATTGCAATGTTTTGAAATCATTATAATCTAAAATGAAATTAATATTTAGTAGTATATATAATAAATATTTTGAAAAACGTCAAGTAAATGCCTATTTGTTGCGTAATGATATAATAAACTACTTTTTTTCGGTTTATTGTGTAGGAAGTATTATTGCTGGGATTGTTTAGAAAAAATTAATTAAATAATCATTCATATGTTACATTATATGTACATATGAATGATTATTTTATCAATTTTTATATGTCATATGTACGTTATGGCTTATTTCATAAAATCGATTAAACACTATGGAACAAATCTCTCTTTATGGTATAAACTCTTAAAAAGCAAGCAATGATAAAATACTGTTATAATTCCAAAAAGAACAGATACATTTTTTTAACTGCATATTTCGTTATTTCCAAGGAACAACAGACATGCTAAGTACTATAACGAGACGATTTCTTGTTAAAAGAATTTAATTTTCAAATATATTTAACAATAGTATCCTCTAATTGCATCTGAACAACAGCTATTAGTAATTGGTAATTATGAATCAAAACGCTTATTATAAATTAGTTGTATATCACTTTTTGTATTTAGAACATGTTATTTTAGAGGCATAAGATATGAAGACTTAGTGAAAGATATCTTCATGAAAAAAAAAAAAAAAAAAAATTCGGAAAAGGTAGTGAATAAAAAGGAAAAATTTAGATTTTAATAAATAATCTTCTAAAATGAAAGAATATATTGTAATTAAGGACAAAAATCAATAAGTTAAAATTTTACACATTTTTATGAAATAATTGCAGCGTTGGTGAAAATGTATTCGCATAAAATGTAATACGAAATAATCCAGGGTTGTAACTGAAAGGGCAACGGGCAACGGCGTACCTGTTTGCGGGTTCAAGGTGGTTTTTAAGAACCACAAACCTCCACATCTTAAGTTAATTAGAAAATTTGCATTAATGAATTTGCTTCAATTATAGAATGTTAATAAAATAAAATAAAACAATTAAAATTTAGGAAAAATATCTCTTTGCTTGAGAACAATTAAAGCAAAGAGATCGAAAAAAACTATAGGTACAATTAGGAGTCCGTTGACGATGCCCCCCAAAAAAAAGATACAAGGTTAAAGTTAAAATTAAAAAAATTAAAATTATTAAAAATATAGGAAAGAAATTATGCAGTAGCACAAAAATAAACAAAAACATACAATAAACAATCTCCACATGCTTTCTGACTGGTTGGCACGCCGACAGGTGGCGCCATCAGTCAGTTGAACAAATTTAAAAACCTGACAGTAGGCAGAAAAAGTACATCTTTTTTTAAAAAACTAAAATAAGGAAAACGTAGTAATCAGACATCCAGAACAGAGTTATTACTATTGAGTTATTAAAGATTAAAGCCAAATTTAAGAGAAAACAAATTGACAAATTTAAAGTTAATGGAGGGTATTGAAAGAACACAAAAGTTGTTAACCTATCCCAGCTCGGAAGCTGTTAAGTAAAATTAAAATTAAAAATAGATGAATTTAAACTATTTGACAGATGAACAGGAATAAAATTTAAAATCAATTAAAAGTAGAAACTATTAAAAAGTAGAAACTATTTAAAATAAAAATTTTAAAAAGGTAGCCATGTTCAAATTTAAGTTGCACATCGTAGCAAATAAAGTTAAGATTTAATTGCCATTATCAGATTCAGCTTGAAGTGATCGGAGTGACTGAGACAGCAGCCACAGCGGTAGAATCGGCGGTTGTAAGATAAAGTAACTGAAATAAATAGAAAAATATTTGGGCACAATTTTTTGAGATAGTTGATGATATAATTTTATTGTAAATTTTGTTGACAAATTTATCGATAAAATGAATGATTATGAAATTTTTTAGTAATACACTGCAGGCATTTATTTTGAATTCGATGAAAAAAATCACTGCTAATTATTCAAAGATAATCCATTATAGATTTAACTGTTTTGAATTTTTACCTTTTTTTTTACAAGTCTGCGTCTTTTAAAGTGTCTTACAATAATTATAAAATTTGTTTTTCACTGATTTATTTTTCTCGAATAAGAAATCAGTCTTAAATACAGACGTTGAGTTCAACTTATTGCTTATTATTCATTCACATCAAAAATAAAAACGAATTCTTCAAAATTATAAAGTTTGTTTTATTTATTTTTTAGATTTTGTTTTTAGGTTAATTTAATGGAGTAAAAAAACGAGAGAGAAAGTATTTTCCGACAATTTGAATACGTTTTGTCAAAACTAAATTTACTCTGAGGAATTGTATTTCTCCAAAACAAAAGGAAACTCAAAAAAGAAATGTGATAAATAGTGTTACAAATTGAAAAAAAAAAAAGAGAAACCATATTCTTTAAAAACATATAAGAAATTACATTGTTCACTGAATTTTAATTTTGGTAAGATTATTCTTGAAGTTTACTTTAAGTAAGATGCTTAAATTTAAAATTATTTAAATTAGAATGTTTTATTTAATAAGTAATATTTTCCTTATTTTTATATAATTTTGATTATTCTATTAGTTCATTCATAATTAATTTTGATTATACTGTTGCATGTTATGGTTCATTTCATGGAATCCATCGGACGAAATCAATGCTAATGGTAAAGAAGAACAATTTGCAGATTCACTTTTTTTAAGCATCACCATAAAAGCTCAATTCAATAATGAGACGTCCTCTTGTAAAAATTAGTAGTTACGATTTTCAACCTTCAAAATGTCGCATTTCATTTCTCAAAAAAAGAATGTTTATTTAATCTCACATTTGTATAAATAATTAACAACGCCTCTTCTATTTATGAACAAACAAAAGCCAGTGTTAAGTATTGATTAGGAAACAGCATTTGCCATAAATAATTTTTCATTTCGATATTTTCATCAAAAAGTAAGTTGGTGTTAAAACTATGTCGCATAATGTGCGCAAAGAAACTTTTACTTTTCTGAAAAATACTTCTAAAGTAACAGAACGTTATGTTAATCGATAAAAAGAATTAAAAATTTAAATTTTACACATTTTGATTATATGTTTACAAGTAGCGTCGGAAAAATTCAATTACATAAAAAAGATGTATGATTTGGTTCAAATTAGTAACAAAAACATTCAGAAAAATGCTCGGATGCAATTTGTGCGGTAATATAATAAATACAACAAATATAATGTAATAGAGGGAAATTATTATTGTTAATATTGGAAGTTTCAGCATATTCTTTCGAACTGAAGCAAGATCCATTTATTTATTAAATTTCAAAAACTTGGAAATCAAATAAAAAAAACAAGCTAAAACAATTTACAAAATTCTAAAAATAAAATGAATAATTAGAAAAATTTTTAACAAAAATATAAATGAAGAACTTGAAATGAGAATACAAAAACATTGACAAGAGAATATTTTTCTGACTCTGATATTTAAAATATGTTCCATTTAAGGAAGTCAATGATCTACTAAACTTCAATCATTCTTCATTGCTGTAATGCAAATATATTCCTTGACTTGTTTTCTGCATTTACAACAACATTTCTTCAAGCTGCAGAACTATGAATATGACATTAATGCATCTGCATTCATCAAAGATTTCAACACATCTTGATTTCTGATAGTTTTCTCCTGTTAATCACCCATTAAATTTTCGTGCATGGTATGGTTAGCAATTTCCATGCAGCAGTGAAACCCAAACTTTTATTGGTTATCTTTCGTAACAAAGACGATCTCACCATTCTCCCGACGAACGCCCTATTATGAGCGCAGATGGCACAGTTCCAATATCTCCGCCACCTTGGTGGTTGACTGGGGGTGCCTCGACGGTACTGCAAGTAGGCTACGGATGATCCGGATCCATGCACTTGGTGGCTGAAGGAGATGGCCTTGTTCAAAGATAAACAATTAAAATAAGGGGTTCTTTCAGAAAAATAGAAAATACGTAAAATGTTGTAGACTTGAAGCATAGAATTCGAAATGTTCAAGAATGCATCGATGGCATCATTATTACTACGTGAAAAGAACATAAATATTGACATGAGCACAGAAACAGGGAAATGTGGACGACATTGATCAACACATTAATTTAATCACAGAACATAAAAAAGAATGCGAATTAAAAAAACTGCTGTTTTTAGTACATGAAATATGCTGTAAAGCGAAATGGAAAAAAAAGAAAATAAATGGAACATTGTGAATTGAAGAGATATTCTTGCGATTGAAAAAATTCCAGAATATAAGAAATTGGGAAAAGAAGCTATATAGAGGTGGGATATAGAGGAGAAAGAAATTTTTGAACAGAGCATAAAGTTGTCTCGCAATCAAAATTAACATTTTATACCAAAACCCTTCACAAAGTTGTAAATAGATTTTCTAAATAAAAAAAATGAAGAAAAAAAAATTATCTAATGCTAAAAAAAAATTTAATATAAACATACGATTTTACTGAAATAAAAATACTTTAAAATGAAGACATCGCAAGGTATTTTGTTTGGTCGTATCTACTATTTTTTTAACACATGATTAGGTTAATTTTAAAAATGTGAATCATTTCATAGTTTCAGCTAGAAACATTTGGGATAAAATATAATTCAAATGCAATTTATATAAATTATAAATTTTAGAATTAAATTTATTTTAAATATTAAATAATAAATAATTACATGCTTAACAAAATTTGTAGTTTACAATGATTGTAAAATAAAAGTGAGTGAACTTTGAGCGTGTTCCTCTCTTAAATTCTTTTTGTCGTTCTTTTCCAGACTGACAAAAATATGATAACCATCATTTAATTTGCATTGCTTTTTCATTGCCTTATATTTTGACAAAGCTTGAGGGAAAACTATAATTTAATTTAAGTTTCAAATTACTCATATTTTAAATACCTGATCTGAATTCTGAACAAATTGTCTTAGGGTTAAATAATTTAAACAATGTTTAGGTTTGCTTTTAGATATATTACTTTTACTTACTAACACTAATTTTCGTTTTGTTTGTACCTGTTTCAATGCCCAACGAGGATTCTGCTACTTTAAAGGCTTCTTCACGCCGAGGCGTGAGGCGGCGACGCGTCAAGCGACAGAGGAGAATTTTTTTCGACCCGTTCACACCAAAACGTCAGAAATCTCTTTACGCCTAGTGAAGTTCCAGTTATTTCCACTAGATGGCGGTTTGGATTGTTTATTTGCGACCTGTGAAAAATCACTTCTTATTTGGCTTTCTTACGTTCGAGATTCGAACAGCCTAACCGAGATTACAGATTATTAAAATGGATCTAATCTATAATGGATTAATTTCACTTACATAAATAAGAAAAATTTTCATTTATTGATTTTCATTTTCCTTCTTATGTTATCTTGCTATTTTTTGTTGTTGTTGTTGTTGTTGTTGAATTCATTAATTGTTTATTGTTTCTAAATATACATAATCTAATGTCTTTATTAGATGTTAACTTTATATAAGAATCAAATAAAAATATCAATTTGTACCAAATTTTCTGTTTAAATTTTTTTTTTTTTTTTTAATATGAAATATTATAGTTCATACCTTCTTTGATCTGATTTCCCCTCCCCTTCTTTTCCATTTATGCAAAGGCATTTGTAAAACAGAAATGAATGTATTATTTTTAAAAACAAAATTGAAATAAAATTATATAGATAACAAATATTTACTAGACAATTTATGTAATAAACCTAAAATGCATAAAATATTTTATGCTCTTGTAAGTTTTGAAATTTTATGATAAATTTGGTAAGATAATTAAAATGAATTTAATAGGATTAATATTTTAATTAAATTGATAAGATAAAAAAGGAAATGTTCATTTCTTATCAAAGAACTAAATTTGATTTCATTTTATAAAAAGAAAATTTTTGTTTAAAAATAATTTTAATATTTAATATGAATATTTTTTTTTTAATTATGGCAATAGAATAATATTTCTTTGGTTTAATTTAAATTTATATTATAAATTAATTTTATTAGGATAGTTACTTCTGTGAACATATTGTAATACTTTCAATAAACATCTAAAGTTTTGCTTTAATGTTTGGTTATTAATATTGATATAAGTATTCAGATGTATAAATTTGAAACTTATTCATATTAAAAATATTTTTCCTTTGTTAAAAAAGCAAAATATGCATCTACTTTTTTTTACTGGAATTTTGAATTTAAAAAATTTTGCATTTTCAAAATAAAATTCTTCAATTGAAGGTGTAACTTTTAAAAACAAAACAATATTTATTCATATTTGTATATGATGTTTACTTAGAATTAAATATAAAAACTTTTTATGCCAGAATCTCCTTATTCATTTTGTTTATAATATTTGTAATTGCCTCCATGGCTTCATATTTCTTGGCAGCAGTGTATTTCCTTATGCACCCCATAACAATCTCCATGAGTTGCCCAACCTCATCCATTTCATTGATACTACACACCTTCTCCAAGAATTTATCATATAGTTCTACTTTTCTCTTCTTCCGTCATAAATTTATTTTTATGCTTTATATTACTTAAATCACATAGATAAGGATATTATTTTACTTTATTTATGTTTATTAAGATTTCATCAAAAGGCAGAGACATTTTCACAGAGAACAGACACGAGAATGAAAAAAAAAAGTTGCACAGCTACCAAAGGGTAAGTCGTAAGAAAAATTGCGGTAAAATCTATCCGATCCTTATTGGCTGAAACCAAGTCACATGATGCGGCAAGCATTTGAGAGTTGAAAATTGGTCAACTCGAAGCAGTGTTTTTCAGGCGAACGAGGTTAGGCTGGTGATTGGTCAACGCTTCACCGCTTCAATGTGAAGGAGCCTTAAAAACAACTTCAATTTCTATTGTAATTCCCCATGCCTGACACTTTAAGGCTAAAACCGTTGAGAGGCCTTTCTGGCCTATGAATTTATTTTTGCCCTGCCAAACATAAGGATGAGATCATTTTTAAATTTCGATCGTTGGTTTTATTCTATTTAACAAAAACATTATTTTTATTCGATGACTGCTTTCTGTTCTTGGCTACGATCAAGTCAACTTGTTTAAAAAAAAAAAATCTGTTTCTAAATAGAAAAACAAGACTTTTTGGCAACACATTTCAACAAAACTTGTTTAAATAAAATATACCATTAAATTAAATTTCATTTAAGCTAATTTCTAATAAAATGGTTAATAATAAGCGTCTGCCGAGACTTGCATTAATTTAGAATTGATTCCTTTTGGTTATTTAATTAAAAATTGGCATACATTTATCTGTCATGGTTTTTTTTTTTTATTACTTGGCAAGTATGCAAATATAAATTCAATGCAATGTAAATATAAAATTCAATTTTTTTTTTTTTTTTTTTGCAATTATTTAAAGTTACAGGCATTAAAAATAATTAAACTGGATATTTTAAGATCCATTTATTCAATTTCTTCTATTAGCTCACACTCTCCCTATATATATCTTGTTCAAATTTTCAATCGTTCATAAAATACTTTTTATTCATCCACTCAAGTTCAAATACAATTTTTTTTAACTTGTAGTGACACTTGATGTTAATACAGTTTTCAAATATTAATTCAGTAATTAAATTTAGTTAATTAATTTTATATTTTTTTAGATTTAAGTTGCATATATCTACCAATAGATGGCACCAGATAAACTTAAAAAAATGAATGAAAATTATTTATAAAGCACTTTCTGCAATATAGTGAAAAAAAAAAAAAAAAGTAGGAATTGACTTTAACAATTTTTTATATTACTTGTTTTTCAATTTTATTTGAAAAGTAAAATAACTGAGTTGGTTTTCAACAGAATATTTATAGCATAACATTCAGATTATGATTTAATCGAATGGGAATCAAATATGAAGTCATAAAACTGAGAGAAAATTAATCCTTCTTAAGGCTGATAAATAAATCTTCTCTAGAGAAATTAAATTGCTATTTGCAATCTCTCGGTCCAAAGAGGTCTTGGAGTAATTTTAAAATAAATTTGCAAAAACTTGGAGAAACTAACTTGCTGTTCTCATGCTAATAATATTAAAGAAATATTTTTGACTCTTTCATTGATATTTTATGCCTTCTCATTCAACCTCTCTCTCCACTGAAAACAAGCTACTATTGTTCAGGAGTCCCTAATATCACACGTGCCTGCCCGGTTTGTGGTAGTTGAAAAATGAAGAAACAAATATTTGAAATAAAAGTCTTCGTATGATCATCATGATGAATCCTCAGAAAAGATGACCTCTGCCACTTTCTAACTCATCCCAGGGTTAAGATGCTTTTTCTTAAAACTTCCACCAATTCTTTAACAAACTTAGCACTATTTCTAATTTCGAAATTCAAAACTTATCTAATTATGATATCACCCTTCCCTCTAACACTAGACACAATCGTGCTGAGTTATATACTTTATCAAAATTTTGTTGTTAACCTTCCACCTCCATTGTATGAAATATTAAAATATTTATATACATCATCATTTTTATACATCTCAATAGATATTTTATCTGTCCATCTATTTATCAAAACTGACCGAGTCCTACGGACACGGCTGTAGAAGAGCTGTTCTGGCGGCTAAACCTAAAAAGGGAATATTTAAAATTTGATTTTTAAAGGAAATGTTTTTATAAAATATTTCCGTGTGATCTTTTTTTGTTATAATGCTAATTCTTTTTAAAAAAACTGCATATTGTGCAAAAAAACAAACAAAAAAAAAACAATTCGTATAGAACCACAAAATTTCAGGTGGAGAATTACACAGGAAACTTGAAAACAAGTAAATTCAACTTTTTACTCGTTCAATAATTTGGTTTGAGTTTGATTTGTCGCTCTACGGTCATCTTGTGCACACTTTAGGCTAAACAGACCAGGATCTACAGTTTAAAGTGGTTCAGAACCACTACAAACATCCATGGAACTGCCGGGACTCGAACGTGAAACCTGTGGTGCCGAGCGCCAGAGCGCGGCCAACAGGCTACTTCAATAGTTCCGAGCAACGCTCGGCGTTTGAATCGACGTTTTGAACTCCAGCTAGTTTTCGCGTGGCTCATTCAATAGTGAAACCATTCATTTACTGACTGCGAATTAATCGACAACTGCATGATTGCAGCAGCAGAAAAAGAAAAAAATACTTTCCAGAAAAAGCCAATTTCTTTTAAAAAACATCAGCTTGCCAGTAAATACTGTGGCTCAAAGAGTAGATGATATTGCAGAAAATATGTTAACTAGGGCCGGATTTTCCTATAGGCTAACTAGGCTTCAGCCTGGGGCCTCAAGCTCGAGAGGGGCCTCCATTCAAATTGTTAGCAAAATTAGAATTACACTATTTTAAAAATAGTAAACACTAAAATACTGAATCGAAAACAATGAGAAATTTTTCTAAATTACTATTTCGTTTTAAACGTATACTTGGATTGAATCAATTTTTAAATAAAATAACTATTAACATAAAATTTAATATGATATACAATTTGATATTTTCTTTTTTGGGACCTGATTTTGTTCGAATAAAATTCCATTTTTTTTTAGTTTAAAACTTAAAATTCATAATAATTCATACTGAACTTTAAATGCGAATTATTATGAAATAAATTTATCTGAATTGAATATGCTTTAATCTCCAATGTATTGAATATATTTAATTTAATTTGTTATAAAATATGATAATTTTTATTGCATATTTTAATTTCGTAGTCAAATACTTTTATTATTTGAATTTTGTTTCTTTGTAAATGTTGCTTGTTATGTTTGATTAGTTATTGTTACAAGTACTATATATGGTGCTAAGAATAAATGTCCATATAAGTGTTCTTGATTTTTTTATTTATTATCCGTGCCACATTTTTTTTTTTATAAAGATTGATATCAATCATAGCATGTTTCATTTAACATATTGATATATATCACAGTAATGATTTGTTTCATTATCTCTCATGTAATTTACAAACTTAAAAATGAGAGTGAAAGGGCCTCATAAGTGGAATAGCCTAGGGCCTCTTTTTCATCTAAATCCGGCCCTGCTTATACTATTTCTTCTTCTAAAACAGAATAGATGACGTTACAATATAAAATTCTCTTTGATATGATTCTTTTGATTCGGATATTTTAAAAAAAAATTTTCGAACCGTTCAAATCATTAAAATGATTTGAACCGCTGATCATTAAAATAAATCGAATCGGGCATCATAAAAGTAGGAGGAAAGAAAAGCCACTTAAAAATTTCACAAGCTAGTTAAGATATTAGTTGCTCAATTACTCTTATTAGATTGCTGTGATAAAACTAGTATTATGAATCTATAGAAACATTTTATTTTCTAGTGCGTTCATAAAATTTGGCACGTATCATTTGAATCTATCATAAGCTAGAAACCACGTATGCGAGATCGAGGATGGCACACTCAGCTGGAAAAAGTAAATGACCTTAAAATTTTTGTATGTAAAAATTGTTTATACGATTACTATTATCGTCATACGATTACTATTATCGTCATACGATTACTATTATCTATTTATCATGACTTTTCTTTCCTACTGCCCTCACATACCACTGAGTAGATGAACGTTTCGCGTTCAGTCACTCTACATCTTTATTCAAGTTAGTAGTATGTAAAATTATCTAACATTTTTTAAACTAAATTATTTTAAATATATTATGTAACAAAAAAAAAAAAGACTTAAAAGACAATTTTTATAGCAAAATAAATTTTATTGTATTCAAAAATTTCTTAAATTTCATTTTTTTTAACAATTCAAAGAAAAGATATCAGCAAATAAAATGAACGAAAGTAGAATCTAAAGAACTGAAATGAAATAACAAATAAGTGTAATGTTTGTAAATAAACAGAGCTGCGTGCCGGGATAAATTCTTCCAACTTTTTGTTTTATAAATCTGCTTTCATGAGCATACATCTGAAAACATGTCAAATCCTTTTTTGCGTGTGCATTTTAGTTCCAAGCAATTATTTTTTCTCTTAAATAAACTTAATAGCTAATTTTTTTTTTTTTTTTTTTTTTAAAAGCACAACTTAATATCTTAGTTCTAAAAAGTACTTCAAAGCTAATTTCTAAAAAAAATGTCTAACAGAAGAATTAAGAGAATACTACAAAAAATTGTCAATCTAAAAATCAACATACCATATCGAAATATTTTATATCTCATTCCGAATATCCAACATCATCCTTGAAGAAACGAACGAAAGAGATCAAAAGTAAATAACATATTAACACTTCAATATTTGTTTAAGAAATTGTGGGAAAAAGCAATTTATATGTAAAATACATAAAAGAGCAAGACCAAATATTTTTAAAGAATTTTACAATTGTTCAGATTGTGAAAAAAATTTTCTTCTGAAATAGCAATCTATTTAATGAAATTTTGACATTTTTATTATTTATGGATTTTTTTTTTTAACCATTAAAAATATTTTTGTTATGATTATGTAGCATTTTTAGTCCCTTAGCTTAGTATTTTGGAGTATAATGCTCTATTAAACTATAAAAAAACTATTTATTTAAATAAAATATTATTACATAAATATACTTTCCCTAGTTGAAAAATGAAAAATAAAACTTGCCCCCATATGGCATGTAGCCAAGTAATAGTAAACAGAGAAAATGGACAAAATAATATGTTCTCTTATAAAGAACAACAATGCTAAAAACATGTAAAGATAGTTTGAGTACTGCTCAATTATGGTCTCAGTTCATGAAATTTTATTGATAAATCCATAAAGAAATATCTTTTTGCATTCTTTAACTTGCAGACATGATAGAAATACAAATGTCTAATAACATGAAAATAAAAATTTCTATTAGTTGAAATGATTTTTATGCTATTATATAATATTATAGAATTGGCTATTATAATTAAAAAGCTTTTAGTTATTTTAAAGTTGTTTTAATTAAGCTCACTAATTTTTCAAACATTTTATCAAAAAAATAATTCAAATTCTATGAAAAAAAAATTTAAAAAATTATTATTTTAAAAGATTAAGTTAGTCCCTAAAATCTCAAATGGTAGGTATATCAAGAGTGATTAGTTCCAGGTAGGGACAACCTGATGATACTCTTCAAAGCCAAATATTTCTTATATGTTGTGAGATTTAATGGTTCTAGAAATCTAGATGTTGTGTTACAGAAAATGTTATTTAGATTTAAATGGATAATATATAAGATTTATATCCAATAATGTGATGAAGCAAATTTTTCAAAATTATTAATATATAATTTAATAATGATTCATCTTTTAATTGTTATTAAATATTTTTATTTGATTATGAAACTTTACAGAACATACTTTAATGTATGAATTTAATTTATTGAACTTGTTGATTTATATTATTATTCATAACATTGTTTATACTTTTAAAAATTAAATTGAATTAAGTGAAAATTTATACACTTATATATTATAATAAAATGCATTTATTATAATTTTATTCTTTTAGGGACTCATCTCCTTTAAAAAAAAAATTCCAAAACTTCAAGAGTTACCACAAGAATTAAATTCATCAGAAAAATGTTGTATATCTGATACAATTTCAGAAAAATTACAATCATTTATCTTTAAAAAAATTCCTGAAGACCAAAGAACTTTCAATAGTTATTCATCAAATGATAATGGTTCTCCCAAAGACTCAAAAAACAGTTCTGATGAAAAAAATAAAAATTATACAAACAATGTTTCATTAGAATTTTATCAAAAGCTGAAAGAAAATGGAACAAATGAAGATTGCAACAATAAAAAATAATTCATCTGACAAAAATATTAAGTAATTAATTTTCATTCCTTCTTTCATTATGAAATGTATATGTTTCTATTATTTTTATGTAAATTTCTATATTTTTCAATTTTGTATTTTCTTTTTAAATCTAGATACACTGCTCTTGAAAAACAATATTTAGAATTTAGAAGTAAATATCCTGATGCCATTTTGCTTATGGAATGTGGTTATAAATATCGTTTTTCGGGAAAGATGCTGAAGTAAAGATTTCTCAGATAGTTATTATATTTATATTAAACATCTATAAATAATTTTACATGATTTTTTTTTTTATTCATGATTGAAATTAATTTACTCTCAGTTGAAAGATAAATATGACTTTTTAATATATTTTCTTTCTTTTCTAGATTGTTTTTCTAAAATTTGTAATATAGCTTGCTTCAAAACCATAATTTTATGTCAACAATAATTTCCCACTCAACGACTTTCTTTCTATGTACATCAGTTAGTATCAAAAAGGTTATAAAGTTGGTGTTATTAAACAAGCTGAATCTGCTGCTCTAAAGCTGCCAGTGAAAATCGGAATGAACTCTTTTGCCAGAAAATTACATGCATTATATACAAAATCTACACTGATTGGTGAAGATATCCTTTATATATTGTTATCTTATTTTTCAAAATTATTTATTCTTTCCTCCCAAATATTTTCATTTTGTGTGTATTCAGAGTTGTTTTTCTATTAGAATATTGAAATGTTGCTTAATTTTTGTGTTCTTTAAAGTTATTATACCAAACCAAACTCATATTTTCAATAATAACTAAATTTCCTGATATCTTTATAGTTGTGATATTTTTTACCATAAAACTTAATACATGCTTATGTCTTAATTAGTTTGCAGATTTTTCATAAAGTCCCTGCTTTCAATTTTTAATTTAAAATTCAAAACTGTTTTGCAATGTTTTTGTAGTTTTTTATTGGTATAAAAATTAAAAAAAAAAAAAAACAATTATTCAATATAAATAATTCTGAAACATACATATTTTATACTAAAATAAAATATTACTATAACTTTTTAATTCAACTAATGTGGATGTATGCATAAATAGTGGTCTGTTCCATATTATGAAAAGTAAATCTTTTAATACCTATAAATATCTCAAGTAGTGCTATATAAATATATATTACTATAATAATTCAATAGAAGTTCTTTTTTTAATTATTCTTTAAAACTATTTCTTTCTTTTTTTAATAAATGTATTCTTTTACAACTGTTTTTTAACATTCATCTTAATTTTATCTGCTTTTCATTCAAGAGAATCTGATTTGAATGGCCCATCATTTTCAAATATGTTTCTGATTTATTCTAAGAAGTACTAAAATCTTAATTTCGAATAAATTTATTTTGATTATAAATTAAAAAATATGAAGTTAAGAAAACATTTTAATAATATAATTTTTCTCCAAGGCAAAATAATAAGTTTTCTTTTCCCATTATTTCAAAATATGATAGAAAAATCAATGTAGTGAATGTTTCTTAACTTCTTTCACATTTTTTAACATTGAATTATAATGAACTACATGAAAACATCTGAAGCAGTAATTGATGATACAAGTTCTGGATATTTAGCATGTATATGTGAAATACAACCAACAAATGTTAAACAAAATGCTAACATTGCTGTGGGTAGGTAAGTATTTATGTATTTTATCATTACTACAACTATATAGTTAAACTTAGCAGTTTTTTTTTTTTATATAAGTTTTATTTTAACATAATTAGTTTTAGTTCTGTTGTGGTTATGAGGGCTTTTTTTATGACTAAGTTATTTTCATCTTGTTTGCTACTTAAATAATATAATGTATTGCCTTTTTTATTTATTTAAATTAAAAAATATTTTGTATTTTAAAACATTTTTTTTTTTAGTTTTCCCTTTACCCAAACTGAACTCAATAATTTGTGTAGTAATTACTGGCTGCAGTAATAAAGTATATTGATTACTTATGACATGATTAATATTTAATTCTAATTAATTTGTTCATGGGAATGAGTGTCCCAATATTAATTGGTTAATGTTATTTGGGTATTATTATTAGTGGCCATTTTATTTGTCAAATTTACAAAAAGTGAATCTTGTGCTTTTTTAAAAAATTTATTTATGTAATATTCATCTTAAATGTGGATTTATTATTTAACAGGAATTGTTCAAAAGATATCTGGGAGATCTTGTATATACTTTCATTTAAGAGAATTCATTCACTAAGAGAAGCAAGCTTTAAAAAAAAACTTATCTTTTCACTTGCTTAAATCAGTTGAAATTTCTAATTTCAGCTTCAATTTTAAGCAAGAGAGTGAAAATCTTGTGAGCTTTCAACTGCAATCAAAATGAATTTAAGACTTTTCCTTGAGCAATATTACAATA
>BPLR01020179.1:0-103283 GCA_021605095.1 Caerostris extrusa | reverse complement strand
CGACGAAGCTCACGTCCAAAAAATTAAAGATTTGGTGCTTGCAAACCGTCGATTTACAATTAGAGACCTTTGCTGATGATGTTGGAATTTCAAAAGGATCGGTCAATTCCATTTTGGGCTCTCAAACGCGTCAAATCTCGATTGGTACCGAAAAACACTGAATGCGCCAGCTCACACTGCATTGATTCTTCGTGACTTTTTTCGCCAAAAAATGAAACCCATATCGTTCCACAACCACCGTATTCACACCGTGCGACTTCTGGCTATTCCCTAAACTCAAAAAGAACACTCCGGGGGACACCGTTTTTGAGTCGATTGAAGAGATTCAACATGAATCGCCGCGCGCTTTGAAGGCCATCCCCTGCCGATGACTTTTTAGCATGCATTGAGGATTGGAAAAAGGAGTTGGCATAAGTGCATTGTGTCCGGAAGGGATTACTTTGAAGGCGATGAAAATAAATTTGAAAGAATAAATGAAGAGTTTTTGAAAAAAATAAATAATTGGTCTTACTTTTTTGGGCACAGTAGTATGATAGTCTGGTGCACATCCAGGATTTTGTGTCCAAGAGGCACTACAAACTTATAAATAATAGAAAATTTATCTGAAGTCGAAATTCCCAAATTACTTATTTTATTAATAATATACACTCATTGGGTTCAACATACATGAAGAACAAATAAACAAACAAAACACAAACAAAAACAAAACAAAAAACAAAAAAAAAAAACCCAAAAAAAAAAACAAAAAAAAAAAAAAACAAAACAAAAAAAACAAACCAACCCACCACCCACACACAACCAACAAAAAAAAAAAACAAAAAAACACAACCCACAACAAACAATTGGGATAATAAAATTGACATTTCTAAAAAAAATACTAATTCATTTAAATAATAATATTTAATAATAAACAATTAAATACAAGTAAAACAATTAAAAATATTAATATTCAATAATAAACAATTAAATATAAGTAAAACAATAAATATTAACATACTTAAAAAACAATTAAATATAAGTAAAAAATCTCTTAGGCTTTTTTATTTCCAATGGCAGATTATGAACAGTTACAGCAATAAAAAAAGAACAACGAAAAATAAAAAAAAGAACAGAGAATACAACAAAACATGCTGAAACAGAGTTCATTAATCTAACATATCTCTAGCCTCCCAATATCGCTCGGCGAGAAAAGTCTTGCTCAGAGCAGGGACAGTGAAGTAGATGCGTGGAGTCCATGGCCTCTCCAGAGCTGCATATCGTGGAAGGAACAATTTTGAGTCTGTAAAGATGGTTTCGCAGGCAGTCGGTTGTCAAATTAGCCTCCATAATAGTAAAGACATCAATATCCTTCTCACACAGAGTCAGCAAAAAGCTCTGCGCGCTTGGATTGAGACAGTCCACCGGCATTCCACTGTAGCACTCGAAGAGTATCAAAGTGAGGGGGAGGAAGACATAATGCCAAGTTGTAGATCTTTTAGCCACTAAAAAGTGTTACCAGGTGCACCACGGGGAGGTAGATACTGCGCACCCTTAAAACAATTAAAAATTAATATATAATAATAAACAATTAAATATTGGCACTGGTATAATTTGAACGTAAAACCACATTACTGGACCTCCGGAACCAAGCCTCCAGCCACCACCTGAGTACCAAGACAATTGAATTATGTAAAAAAATTTAAAAACAAATCACTTTATTCACTCAAATTTTAACCTTCCGGTGTGTACTGAATTAAAGAATAAAATAATTTTTGCAGTATGGTTTAACACAGTATTAGTCCAGATAATATCGAGAAAAATTTAAATAAACTCTAACTACACAATCTAAGAAATCAAATTCCGACGTGGCATTGCCAATCAAGTAGTTGTAGCTGCGTAGGAAGTCAATATGTTTAATTTTCATCGGAACTATTTCCCGTTAGCAGAGCTACAGTTTCCATTAACTACATTATCTATATCTTTTACACCTGTGGACAGTTTGCCGAGGCCAACACCCTGATGCTTGGGGCCACAGGTTTCGGGTTCCGAGAAATCAACTTGCCATGGATGCTGTCACTTAATCCACTTTTTAACTTCCTTCATCCCGCTTTAACTGTTAAGATTCGATCTGAAGTATCGGATATAAGTCGTTTGGGCTTGTAACGATGAGCTACTCATATAACTGCTCACCATCACAATCACACCAGTGAGCTTGAAGACATGACCTTAGCCTTCAGGCTGTTACCAATAAAGAAGGAGTACTATTTATAACTTTCCCATTGTTATACCATCTCATGTTTGTTTATCCCTTGTCCCCTTGTCTCCTGTTTGGAGGTGTCCACTACAGCAGGCGGTGGCCCTGGCCTGCATGTACTTTCTTGCCAGCTGGGGCCAGGCTGATGACCCAGGGCATGCTATAAGTAAGATGAATCCATCTTGAGTTTATTAGAAAATATTGAACTAAATTGCATCATATTAAGAATTGTTTATTGCTCTTCCGTCTGGTTGTTTTAGACGTTTTCTGATGGATTTGTTTTTCTTCTTTAGACATGACAGACCTTCTTTAATGATATAGTTACTCATAAATAATTTCTAAAATGAGTATTACAACTATAGGTAATGAAAAGGAAGAAAATAACTATTGGCAAGAAAGAAAAAAATACTATTGGCAATAAAGGGAAATAATTTTAATTGCATATACTGCTTTAATTAGAGATCATTTACCACTAAAATAAATATCTACTATATTTAAAGTTATTCAAGGTGCATCATAGGAAATTGCTACATTGTTTCTACATTTTATGACCACAATTTGGACTAAACACTCTCCGAAGAAAAGCCATCTTTCCTACCTTTTTCTCCACTAGCGCATCTGTTAGCGATATATTCGATCTGCAAAAATCATCATACCTAGTTTGGTTGGTTTGTCTCTCTACGGTTATTTTTGGCATACTTTAGGTTAATTAGACTGGGACCTACTGTTTAACGGATTCCAGCGAACCACTCACAACATCCATGCCATTCGGATTCGAACTTAAAGCACCAAAAGCCAGAGCTTGCTAATTGACCATCCAGCCGCCATACCTCGTATCGATATACGTACAGATATTTTCATTGAAATTTCTGTTAATCTGCTGATATATTCTGTTTTCTGTTAAAATTATTATTACTACAGATATATTCTGTTCTGTTTTATTGTTCTCTCTGATATTTTCTGTTCTGTTATTTATTTTCTATAGGTACAGATATTTCTGTTATTTTCTGTTTCTGTACGAATATTTTTCTGTTTCGATATAGATACAGATATTTCTGTATCCAGCATGGCTTTCGAGTTTGAATTAAGCAATCTTTGCCACACCCCACTTTTCTCGATTCTGACCAGATATAATCTTCAGCTTGAGGTGTATTGTCTATCTCCATTACAGATGCAAAAGTTTTGATTTGTTATCGTTTTTAAAATTTTGATTCTACAACTGTAGCGGCATGATGGTTGTGTGTTCAAAAAATAGGTTTGGTTTGGTATGGTTTGTCGCTCTACGGTCATCTTGTGTACACTTTAGGCTAAAGAGACCGAGACCTACGGTTTAAAGTGAATTCCGAACCACACTGCAAACATCTATGGCACCACCGGGATCTCTTCTTGAAACTCGAAACCTGTGGTACTGACGCCAGTTCCAAATAGGAGAAAGTGGATAGAATTCTGTTCGAAAAAAGCAATGACAACAAAAGATTGTCTTGTTTATGCGAGGGATGGACGAGATAAATGTGTAGATTGAAAAGTCACTCAATGAAGCTCAAGGAAGAGGAAAGTTGCATGTTGCCAATCTTGGAGATTCCAAATTTTTGTGGGCAGTGTAAAAGCGACTTTGTGCGGTTTGGGTAACTTTAAATCTGTTACATATCTATTCTTTGAATGGGGAATCTTAGGTTAAAGTGTCTATTTGATTCTAATTTAGTTGAAAGTTAGTTTCAAGCCGATAAAGGGAAGAGAAGGCGGAGAGGCCTGTTAAATTTGTTTGTAGGAATGTTCTTCCAATGGACCAAAGGAAAAAAAGCAGAAAATTCAATGCCACTCTTTGGGGTATTTATTAAAAATTGTGGTTTGATTTGGTTTCTTGTTTTACAGTCATTTTGTGCACAGTGTAAAGTGGATTCGGATCACTAATATCGCTTCCTTGACTGTGGCATCGCAGCCAGGATTCCAACCTGAAGCCTGTGGTAGCAAAAGGACAGTGTGCTAGCCAATTGTCCATCAAGACGCTTATCAAAATTGGCTGAAGGCACAACTTCACCCAAATCATTTCAAACCGTAGGGGAATTTCAACTTTAAACATAGCGATATGGAGAGCCATAATAGCTCGAAACTATTCGCCAGGGCACCTTCAAGGCCTGAAGAATATAATAAAAGCAATGTACGCAAAAGATATCTTCGACACATAAAAGTTACACGTGTGGGAATACTGTATCTATTTAGTTGCAGTTGCTCTTGAAATTTGAGATAACGAGACATGAATGTTAAATCGGCAATTTTTTAGATTTATTTTATTCTCATTTTTAATATAATTTTAAAAATTAAAAGAAAATCGCCGTGAATGGAAGAGCAAATTAAAAAACAAGCGTGTTGCAAAAAAAGGTCGTGCTCATTTTTTTTATCTCTAACAACCTCTTAAAAGCAATCAATACTTAGTGTGGCACGTGACTCCGTGGCATGCAATCAGCACGTGGGAGTGCGACACATTTTGAATAATAATGCCGTTAGTGGCAATTAGCGAACGTAGTATTGGCTGCTGAATACTTCTCGCTCGTTTTCTAATCTCTGGCCTCTGAATTGCCACCCACTTCTCACTGATATTAAATGCTGCACAGGTGGCTATGAAAGCCATTTTCCATTCATAATTATTTACTATGCATTGGTTTTAAAACCACCATCTGGCCATCTGTTAAAATTGCCATTATTTAAGTGTTTCAATGTAAGTCGTATGCAGTCCCATAGTATAGAAACTTGAATTGTAAAGTTTTTTTTTTTTACCAGTGGTGCTATCATTTTTTTATGTTTGTAATATTATTTAAATGTTAATAAAAGAAGGATAGATGGCATGTTGGATTTGGAGCTGAAAGAGCCGAGCTCTTTCAGCTAAGCTCGCAAAAATTCATGCCAAGAGATCGCAAACAAAAGTTTCCGTGTATATATCAAAACCACATTTGTAGTCCAAAAGTCCTTCCATTGAGATCAAGATAAAGGATCTGTAAAGGTCTCGGCCTGTATTTGTCCCTATAATAGCTTCAGGAAGAGGGCCACTTTCAGGTTCATAGGAACATTTTTAATTTTTATTTACAATATATATATATATATATAAATAATGTACTCTGGATTATAATAAAAAAAATTAAAAATTGAAATAAAAATTTGATCACAGGTGGCACGATTAAATCACAAGCACTATTCACTCCAAGGTCGAAGATTTTTCAGAGTTCTCGAGTCTATGTCGAAGCTAATTGCCTGGTCTGTGCCAGACCTTAATTACTACGGCGTGATACACGAAACCACAAGGTTCACTTTGGAAACAGGCAGAATCTCGGTCAATTCAGTCACTTCAGAGGAAAAGATAAAAAAACAACACCCTTTGTCTACTCGTTGGGTAGAACTCTGTCCTTTCTTCACACACACACAACAAAACTCCTTTTGAGATAATCCGTCAAGAGAGGGGGGTTAGCTTCCGCACTTCTAATTGAGTAGACATTTCTCAGCTCATGGTATATCATAATGGAACAACTCATGGTATAGTTCATATTCCATCTGTAGTTGTTTCTGCCCTGTGAAGGTCCGCTAATTTCTGAGTCTCATTATACATGATACCGAATATATGCCATCAGATTTGAGTGACAGGTTGTTATTAGTACAAAACACTAATTGCAAGTAATATAACCACAGACAATACTACTTGTCTGCTGTTAAATTTGAGCGATGGATATACTTGTCAAATAGCATACATTCATCTCTCCTCGGAATGAAATGCCAGAACTCTTCTCGAGAGAAAAAAATACTATAGTACGTTTGTAGACCAGAAAATCCTTTCTTTGAGCTCAAAAGAAGGAGATGAAATCTTCATCCAAATCCAATTCTTAAGGTTTTCATTCCAAATTGTGGTGACAAGATATGGATGCAATG
The DNA here is from genome assembly GCA_021605095.1 of Caerostris extrusa. NCBI lineage: Eukaryota > Metazoa > Arthropoda > Arachnida > Araneae > Araneidae > Caerostris > Caerostris extrusa. The sequence continues at coordinate 97,135 of BPLR01020179.1, read as the reverse complement.
TAACAGTCTCTTCACTTCATAAAACACTCTAAATAAGCTTAAATCCGCTACACATCTGCCTGTCCAGTTAAAGTGCAGGCATTCAACTAAGCAACACAATTTCCTCCTTATACTCTACAACAGCATATAACTGCAGTCATAATTTTTCGCGGTGAAAAAAATTTCTATATTAATACAACACAATATAATTCACAATTATTCTGAATGATTACTTTCACTAATATAGCACGAATCAACAAATTTCGTTTTGTACCTGTGGCTGATATCTTAAATTTTCACTGTCTTTTTTAAAAATTTTTAAGTATTTTGAATGTCATAATAACATAAATTAAATTTTACACTTAAAGTTTAATTAATGGAATAAAGAGATTCGCATATAAGAACCCTGATAAAACAAAGAAAAATTTTAACTGGATATGTTTCAAGAAAATATTCAGAAATTTAAACAAAATTCGCATATAAATAAATAATAAATATAATAATAACAGTAATAATTTAATCAGCTGGGCTAATATACAGGTTACAGTTCAGAATTTAATGTGAAAACAGAATATATAACAGCAATTTTAAACAAAGAAGGAAAAGAAAATGTATCAATAAATTATGATCGTCAGTTATCGTTCAAAACTGAAAAACAGATTAAATGAAAAATAAAATAAAAACTGCATAATTTCAAACGATTTTTATAAAAAAATACACATGAAAAGAAATAAAAAATGCATAATTCCAAACGATTTAAAAAAAAAAAAAGAAATAAAAATAAAAAAATACATAATTCCAAACGATTTAAAAAAAAAATGAAAGAAATAAAAACAATTATAGAATTCCAAACGATTTTTTATATAAAAAAACATGAAGAAATTTAAATGAACCAATAAAAATAACCTGTGAAAGAAATTAAAAAAAATAATAATAAATCAATAAGAAACGTTGAAAGTGATCCAACATCGTTGACCCACTCACACCAAAAAATATACATATATTTTATAGGTAAGAAAAAAGAAGAAAAATCGTTTTAAATTAAAATATTATCTTTATGCAAAAACACTTCAGTCGATGTTATCAAACGCAAAACACCTACGCACATAGAAAACGGAGAAACCAGCTCAGGTAGTTCAAGCGGGTTTCGTGCAATTGATGTGCGAAGAAACGTGATTTAGAGATCAAACAGGACGAATGGTGGCACAAGCCACTGGTAATATACCATCTGAGGCCCGTGGAACATTTTTCGAGTGGGGCCCCCTATAACGCCCAGTAACATCATTGTATTTTTCTTTATAATAAAGTATTACCTAAAATACGTATTATTTTGGTTGATACTATAAACCAGGGGTGGCCAACCCAAAATGATCTTGCAGGGCCACTTTGGAAAGCATCATAACTCCACTTGAGGCCGCATATAAAATGATATATCCCTCATATTAGATTTAGGCCCCCCCTATAGACATTTTTGGAGTGAAAAATTGAAACATAATATGTATTATTGTTATTATGTTTATTATTATTCTTACATTACTTATACAACATTACATGTTACACGTAAACATAGATGATATAATAAGGATACAAAATACATTGTAAAGAAATATATAACACTAAAATAAAATATAATAAATATATAAATATAAATGAAATAAAAAAGAATGAAATCATTAAAAAATATTTATTTTACTAGGGCGATATTTATTTCTCCACTCTTTCACTTAGCTTTTGCAAATCTTAAAACAAATATATTTTTGTAAAAATGTGATAAATCTCACGGGCGGAAAAGCTATTCAAGGCGGGCCATGTGTTGGCAGCCGCTATACACTTTTTAATTTAAAAGGGGCTATTGAATTAAAATTGCCGATTTATTTTAGTAAAAATTTTGTAAATTATTAAAACTTCTTTTGATGGGTTTTGATCAGCAAAAATCTTAGTGACAACATCAGCATCAATTTCGGGTCCTGGAATGTTCGATGGATTCCTTAACAAATGAATTTCCAAATGTCTCAGTGCCACATGGGTTTCAGCTGTAATTCCTACTTCTTATTTTATACGTACTTATTCACAAATTAGGGGTTGATGCAAGTCCTTTGCATCAGGATTACCGTGCGTAACTATTTCTATTACTATTACTGCCAGATACGATATATTTTTCATACAAATGAATACGTTCAAAATCTTGATGCACTTTTAATTAAGCACGTTAATAACTTAAATTTATTAAATACAGAATTTAATAAATTTTACTTTTATTTGTAATTAAAAATGTCAGGCCTTTCCCTGTACTCATAGAATCTCTCTTGGGCCGGGCCTCGTGGCAATTTATCTGTCTTGCCACCTTATTTTTGCGCCACTGGCCCCAGACACCAATTGGACATGTTTGCGAAAACGAAATATTCTTAGAATACTGGGTTGGGTTTGTCTGTCTACTTTCATTTTTACTTTTATCTTAAATCTTTTTTTTTTTGGCATCGACAACGGACCCTTAATTGTACCTATAGCTTTAGCTTTTTCGATCTCTTGCTTTAATTGTTCTCAAGCAGAGATGTTTTTAAATTTTTAATTATTCTATTTTTATTTATTAATATACTTTAATTGAAGCAACTACATTTAATGCTAATTTATTAACTAATTTAAGATGATGTGGAGGTATCGTGGTTCTTAAAAACCACAGGGAACTCCGTAACAGGTACGCCCGTTGCCCGTCTACTTTCATTTTATGTACACGTTGGGCTAATTAGACCCGGGACCTACAGTTTAATGTGGATTACGAACCACTAGCAAACATCCATGCCCCCTCCGGGATCCTGAAGCCTGTGGTACCAACAGGCAGGCGCTGGCCAATTGGCCATCAGGCACTGGAATACAAACGATTACAAACCGACGTATCTCGAATTCTGAATGTGCTTCTGTGTGTGATCTCAATACTGTAAGCAGAGATCTCAAACTGAGGACGACGTTAACCGCCGCCAAAACTAAGTTACCATCAAGCTAGCGCATAGATTCCAACTCTGATGCCTTCTTCAGAATTTTAACTCTGATTCCTAAATTCTGATTACTTAATTAGTATCCCTTCATTACACTACACCTCAGTTTAGGTAAAAGCCACGCCATCCAGATGAAATCGTTCGTTATTATTGTTGCCTTTTATATGTCTCCCATCATGCTTCATATAACAAGGGACTACGGTACTATTGCGTCCAAAAAAGTAAAGACCAATTTTGAATTTAAAATTTCGGATCTTATGGAATTTCGATTTTTTTTTTTTTAGTTTGCTTACACTTTCCATGACAGTGAAATTTGGAAGTCAAAATATTCATTAGTGTTTGAGTTACGCATGCTTTGTGAGACGCTAAAACTGATTCCGCCGTTTTTGAAATGTCTGAATTCATTGAGAAAAGAACTTGCATTCAAATTTGGTTGAACGACCCGGCTAAGCAATAAAATAAAGCGAGCTAAAGCATAAAAATTCAACACCTTCTTCACCCATCTATGTTTGGCGCTCTGTACCACAGATTTCGGGTTCGAGTCCCAGCTGTGTTTGTAGTGGTTCGAATCCACTTTAAATTATAGTTTCCGGTCCGTTGAGCCCTCGCGTGCACAAGATGACCGTGACGACAAACCAAACTCCCATCCACGATGAAGGGTTTCGGTTTTGGAACTGCAGAAAGGTTAGGTTCGGAGATATAATGATACGCACGGACAAACAAAAACTACATTTAGCATGACTTCCGTGACAATATAATTTATTTACATTATAATTTATTATAATATTTTTGAGCTATTAGCTTTTTTAGAATGTTAGTTAACGTTACAATTTAAAAGCTTTATTAACGCGACAGCACAAATTTGACATCCGCAAAATTTTTTTATGATTTAATCGTTGGAATAAAAAGTTTGTTTCCACCACAGACAGAAAGACATACCATAATAAAAAAGGTAAGTTAGACGGCGCTGTGTCTCGATGCTTGTACTACATAACCGTAAAATTCTCATGTTCTGAATATTATTGTTTTACGTACTGCTTTAAATTTTGTGAAAATTATATTGTATGAAATTTATATTATTTTTATGAGAAATAAATCAAACGTATGTAAGTATTACCTGATTTGATTATCAATATTTTTCTAAGAAATGTAATAATTTTGTTTGTAAGTTATTACAATTTATATTCAAAAAAATAATACACAATAAGACTTAGTGTATAATATTAAACGATCGTTTGCATTTGTATTTTTATTGTGAATTTTTTTTTTTTTAAGTCATTTATTATTATATCGATTTTATTTTAATTGTATTGTATTTTTTTCAATGCGCATTCAGCATTGAAGCTGCCATTAGACATTCACAGTAAACCAAACGCAATGTGTAATATTTAAAAAAAAAAAAAAAAAAAAAAAAAAAGCGGAATGGCTGCTGTGTTGCAAAAGTTCAATTATTTTCTGGGATGAGTGTACGTTGAGTCATAAACATTCTCTTGAGGCATTTCACAGAACTATGCAAGATTTAAACGGCAATAATCGACTCTTTCGGTGGTGCTGTTTTCTACTATCTGGTGATTACCGGCAGACATTACCTGTCATTCTTCGCTCTACGTTTGCTGATGAAATTAACGCATGTATGAAACAATCATTTTTATGGAAAAATGTTGAAACACTTCGATTGACCATAAATATGCGAGTACAATTACATAATGATCCATTGGAACAAGTATTTTCAAATCAATTACTGGATATTGGAAACAGTACAATCAGACTACATCAAAATACGCAATGTATCCAATTGCCAGACAATTTCTGCTCTGTTGTTCATTCAAAAAATGAACTAATTGAGAGTGTATTTCCTGATATTCTTAATAATCACTTAGACCATAATTGGCTCAGTAATCGTGCAATTTTGGCAGCAAAAAATGTTGATGTTGATGAAATTAACTGTCAAATACAAAATTTATTGTCAGGCAATCTGATGACTTTTGGGGCCTTAATAGCCGAGTGGCTAGCGCTCTGGCACTCGGTACCATAGGTATCGGGTTCGAGTCCCGGTGGTGCCATGGGTGTTTGTAGTGGTTCGGAATCCACTTTAAACCGTAGGTCCCGGTCCCTAACAAGATCGTAGAGCGTTGCGGGAGTATTGTTGCTCCGCGTCCGTGGCTTATCTTCAAGTTACATGCGCCCCCTGGGTAGTGCAAAGTGAGTAATGTCTGTGCAGCACTTGCCTTAAGGCATCAAAGACAAGTGTCTAAATGGTTGCCAGCTGCATTAGAACGAAAAAAAACAAACAAAATATATATATATATATATATATATATATAGAGAGAGAGAGAGAGAGAGAGAGAGAGATTATTTATTAGAGGTTACTGCAAAAATTAACCGCTACATATATGAGCTCAGAATACACAAAATATTTTGACATATGACTTATTGGGACATCATGAAATTGGTTTTTTTCTTTTTAATTTTCTAATCTGATTTTATTCGTAATTGATAGCCCTCATCCTTAAGTAGAATTTTTAGAGAGTTAAATAGCATTTAACAGGATGCCGAAACATAAAAGTGGAGGAGATCGATTCAGCGGTGCATCGAAAAGAAGGAAACAAAGAGAACAGGAGACAAATGAGAAGAGAGAAGAACGATTAGCTTGCTTAGAGAATGAATAGACTGACTGAACACTAAACAGATGAACAAACAGAAGTAATTAGAGAAAGAGTCATTATAGAGTAGACAGGGAGAAATTTAAAATGAAACAAGATTACGAAAGGAATTAAGTACTACTGTGTCTAAAAAGTAAGACCAATTTTCAATTTAAAATTCCCAGGACTTATGGAATTCCAATTGTTTTTTCTTTGTTAGGTTTCTGGCACTGTCCTTGACAGCTGCGTGAAATATTTCATGTCAAAATATTCAGTGTTTCAGTTACGCTTGGCTTTGTGAGACGCTAAAACTGATTCCGGCGATTTTTGAGATGTCTGAATTAATTGAGCAAAGAACTTGCACTCAGTTTTATTTGCGGCCCCGTATAGAATGTTGCAAAAGGCATTCGGCGAGCATTCCTATATCGGAAAGAAATGTTTAGAAGGGGTATAAACAATTCAAAGAAGGTAGAGAACGTGTTGAAGTCGAACAGCCCTGTGGTCGACCATCAAACTCGACCGACGAAGCTCACGTCCAGAAAATTAAAGATTTGGTGCTTGCAAACCGTCAATTTACAATTAGAAACCTTGCTGATGATGTTGGAATTTCAAAAGAATCAATCAGTTCCATTTTGGATATCAAACGCATCAAATCTCGATTGGTACCGAAAACACTGAATGCTTCAGCTCACACTGCATTGATTCTTCGTGACTTTTTCGCCAAAAATGAAACCCATATCGTTCCACAACCACCGTATTCACACACATTCCGTGGACACCGTTTTGAGTCGATTGAAGAGATTCAATGTGAATCGCCGTGCTCTTTGAAGACCATCCTTGCCGATAACTTTTTAGCTTGCATTGAGGGTTGGAAAGAAAGCTGGCATTAGTGCACTGTGTCCGGAGGGGATTACTTTGAAGGCGATTAAATAAATTTGGAAGAATAAATAAAGAGTTTTTGAAAAATAAAATATTTGGTCTTACTTTAGTAGGTCATAATAGTAGAGTTACAATGAGTCAAGTTCGAGAAAGGCAACGCCCGCAAGAGCATGAACAAGACATTAATGAATGAGAAGTGTGAAGCAGAAGAAATATAGATTACAGTTTGGCAGGTGAATAATAATAATAATAACAAAAAACATTGTTATTGGAATAATGCATCAAATGTGTCAATTCTGCGGTTTCAAGGTACTCAATAGAGAAACACCAGAAATGTGATGCATGAGTGGAAAAATTACCAATAAAAAGTACCGATGGAAGTGCCTCCACCAGAATTATTTCATTATATGAGAAACTTCGGAGCGACACATAATTTTATAATAACATAACAATTTTTCTATAACATATAAAAGCTTACAAAGCTTTCAAATGACTTCATTTAGTGCTATTTCTATGAGCAGTGATGAACATCAGTTCAATATTGTGTTTTCAATCAAAGGACAAGTCTATTATAAAGTGGGATCCTTGTCACCATTGCAAAATGGAATCTCATTGGCAAAATGGATCAAATGTGTCGATTTTCCGGTGCCAAGATATCCAATAGAAGAACACCAGGAATGTGCTGCGAAAGTGGAAAAATACAATTTCCAATGGAAATGTCTCCACCAGAATTATTTCGTTACTAAGTGGACGAATTCCGGAACAACATAGAATTTTATAATAATAGAGTTTTTGCATAACGTTTTTTTATTGTCCGATATTTTTTTCTCCCTAGCGCGCATGCTCATAGGAATCATTGTACCTATTGCGCATGCTTATCTGTAATACTGCACTACTGAGCTATTCCTATGAGCATGCGTGCTAGGAAGAAAAATATCGGACGATAAAAAAACGTTATGCAAAAACTCTCTATTATAACAATTTTTCTACAACATATAAAAACATACAATGCTTGCTTTCAAAGGGCACCCTTTGTTGCTGTTTCTATGAGCAATGATGAACATCAATTCAATACTCTGTTTTTGATCAAAAGGCAAGTATATTATAAAGAGGAATCATTATTGCAATTGAAGCAATCATTTCTCTAACCTCGTTGGAAGAACGTACAATTGGGAACAAATAGAGCTCAACTTTTCAATGATGAAGAAACGAGACATTTTGCTGAAAACTGTTACAAGTTGGTAAACGCAATCACTCAATTGATTGTGTAACTGACCCAATTGAACTTACGAATGATTTATATAATATCGTCAACAGTCCAGATGAATTAATAATAATGTTTAAGTTTGTTTAATAAGACAAGTTTATCCGAATATTGCTAAAGATTACATAAATTCTGATTGGCTATTTGAAAGAGGTATTTTAGCCGTAAGAAATGAAGTAGTTGATAATATAAATTTGAAAATTCAAAACAAGATTCTTGACGAGTATAGAACGTACAAATCAATCGATTCAATGATTGATGTAAACGAAAGGTTTAATTTTCCGCCAGCAATGTCTTTACATTGTTTAACATTAAAAATATGATCACCAATTATTTTGTTGAGAAATTTATATTCACCAAGATTATATAATGGAACAAGAATGACCTTGAATCAGCTGTCAAACAATATTATTGAAGCGAAAATAATGTTATGAAAAGATAAAGGAAGAATAGTATTTATGCCCCTCTCCGATAAAAAGAAAACCATATCTCATCTTTCGGAATCTGCCAGTAATCAGTAGGACTTGCCCCACCATGAGTCTGTCTTGCATTGAAGAACATTTACTAAAGACGAAAATCTTGAACTTGTCACAGCTATTAATTTGACTTTGTGTGATGTATTTTTATTTTTTATTTGTAACTTCATTGCAGATTTTTTTTTCTATCTATTAACACATACCCTTTGGCATTTTGCGTCATATTTCGTCTATTTTTTTTTATAAAATTGCGGCTGTTTTCCATCCACCACAACTGTTATGTTTCTTTCTTTATGCTCAGACGATTGCTTATTTCTTTCACACAGATTTCTATTAATTTTATTTTGGCTTTAAAGCATTTTTTTATATCTCAATTATATATTGTATATATAAGTGTATATATATACATGGAGTGTATATATATATATATATATATATATACACTCAAGAGCCAAAACTTTTATGACCACCTGTCAATAACGAGTTGGCCCACCTTTGACGCGCAACACAGCTTCAACCCGCCTTGACATGGATGCCACAAGTCCTTGGTAGATGGCCGGAGACAGATTGTACCAGATGTTTAAACAACGGTCACGCAAATCCGAGATATTGCGAATTGGTGGTCTTTGAACTCTGAGCTGCCGTCCCAGGACATCCTAAATGTGTTCTATCGAATTGAAATCCTATGAGTTAGGCGGCCAGGACATTAACTGAATTCAGCATCATGTTCCTGGAACCACTACAACACAATTTTAGCCTTGTGACAAGGGGCGTTGTCCTGTTGGAACATTCCATTTCCAGCTTGAAAAACAGAGGCCATGTAAGGGTGCAACTGGTCCGCAATGATGTTCAGATACCCTGCAGCATTCATGGTCTGCTCTACCACAACCACGGGTCCCAGAGGCGCCCAAGAGAACGTCCCCAAAGCATAATACCGCCACCACCGGCCTGTGTATGACCTACTGTACATTGAGGGAGCAACTGTTCGCCTGGAATACGGCGTATCCTGACACGGCCATCGGCGTGATGAATGACAACCCGTGATTCATCTGACCAGGCAACTCTCTCCCACTGATCCATGGACCAGTCACGATGCTCCCGGGCCCAGCGCAGACGCAGTTGGCGATGACGTTTGGTCAGCAAAGGCACACGAGTGAGACGTTTGCTGCGTAGCCCCATATCCAAAAGTGTCCGCTGAACAGTGTGCTCCGATACTATTTTACTTGGCCCTGTATTGTATTGGGCTGTCAGCTGAGCCACTGTCTGGCTCCGGTTTTGCTTCACTATGCGAGACAGTCTCCGACGACCTTTTTCTTTGATAGCGTGTGGACGTCCAACACCATGTCGTCTACTGCTGGTTTCCACCGTCATTCATCCACTTTGCATAAGTACTAACAACTGTAGATCGCGAACAACCCACGAGTCGTGCAGTTTCGAAATACTTGTTCCGAGCCTTTGAGCCATTACAATCTGCCCTCTATCAAAGTCGCTTAGATCCGCAGCCTTTCCCATCACGCACAGAAGTAAGTGAAAAAGAATGATTCTTCAGACTCTCCAGCAGCAGTTAAATACCACTTCCACCTGATCACGTGCCTTCCACGTCATCCAGGCGAGTTCATTGCAAAATGCAGGGGTGGTCATAATGTTTTGGCTCTTGAGTGTATATGTGTGTGTGTGTGTAAACTATGTTATAAATTTAACACTGTGGTGCCAGAAAAAAAGAAATGCTTTTTAGAACTATGGTAAAAGTCGCGATTCGTGTGTGTTCTTTCGCAAGTCCTATAGAAGGGGTGGCTAACCTTTTCAGGAAAGAGTCACTATCTAAAAAATTATACGTGCCGCTTCTAACTTTTCCAACATACCAAAAAAATATAAGAATGTTATTTACAGGCTGATTATAAGATTTTTAGGCAAATATCGCATTTTTTTGTGTGCGTGTGAGTTAGTCTGTGTAGTGGAAATTTAAAAATAAGGCAATAAATAAACAAAAAATACAAACTTACGTTTTATTTTTTAAAGGTTCATTCAGTTAGATTATGTATAAAATGAAGACATCGACATCAACGGACATAGTAAAAATAAAAATTTTAAAACAACAACGCTCGACGCCAAAAATCTAAAAACAATTTAAAAGCTTATCTTCTTGCTTGGCAGTTTAAATTCAACTGAGCCAGACAGCCAGAGTGTCGCATTCGCTTTCGCTCGAGAACGGAGACAATCATAGAAAGATACAACGGCGCTGGGGCAGCGCAAATCTCAAAAACCATTAGGTTTGTCCCATGACTACGCTGTCTTTACCGTATCATTGTATTGGCGTTGGCGAGTGCAAAAAATTGTATTCGATAGCGCATGAGTAGCGTTTTACGGTTTTTGATAAAGTTCTTGAAGACGACATTATTATTATTTTTTAATTTTTAATTTTTCAATAAGTTCAAAGTTAATACCGTTAAAAACTCCGTGGCATGCGTGTTGCGGTTGACCATCCATGTCCTATACCAGAGATCGGCAAACTGCGGCTCGCGAGCCACATGCGGGCCTTTGGATGTGAAGCTGCGGCTCTTTAAGTTCCATACGCAAATATTTTTTATTTTATCAAAAAAAAAACATTTAAAAATCGTTCTTGAATCGGATTAACGAGGATTTGGCACAAATTCTATCTATACCACTTTATCGTTTTTACCGCACCTCTCCGACACGCTTTGTCACTGTCAAAGGTCAGTCCATGAAGCTCCGAATGACGCCGTCATCCGGATGTTTTGCAGGTTTTAATTCGCCTCAAAACCGCAATTTGGCGTCTTCATCAGTGCTTTGGCTGTGGATGTATATTTGTTTATTTTCAAAGTAAAAGAGCCAGAAGAATTATCTTCTCAAGTTATGTATGTACATAGAATATATAACAATAGTAAAAACCAAGTAAAGGTAGGTAAAATTTTCATTAGCATTATATTTTTAAAACACATATTATACATATTTTTTTCCAAATAAGATACCTAACTACTTTTTGAAGTCAATAAGAACTGCAAAGATGAAACATACATTACTGTTGGATATTATCATGAAAGTGTTTTTATTAAAACATATATATTTAATAAATTACCTATTTTATTATTTATCTATTTTATAGCTTTTTTATTATTTAAAAATTAGTGTTAAAATAATAATTATATGTAAGTACCTATAAATTGTTATTTAATAAACTCATTTCCTTGAACTCTGAGGAGCAAAGTAGGTAGGTATTTGCAGTTTTAGATTGTTTATATGTTTGGCAATTTTCATTGATTTCAGGCGCGCTGAGCGCGCCACTTTACTTTTCCGTAAACTAAAAGTATCTAATACTTGTCAAAATTAAAAAAAAAACTAAATGTGTCGACTGTGCCGCTGATAAACACGCTAGGACAACCAAAAGTCAGTTCTACCAGTCAGCGATCACCGCACACGGGAGGCGTTTACAGTGCGACGAAACTACACTATCTGGAAGAAGGTGACGGAACCCTCAAAATAGAAAAAGTCAAACAATACAATGACACAGCACCAATAATAGGTATCACGTGTCAGCCATGTCCTATAAATATTCTGTGAGTCGACTGGAGTTGTTTTGTCAAGATGCCGCTACGGGAAGAGTTTGTCTGAGTTCGGTGTGTTGGTTGGATTGCATCTTGCCAAGGTGTCAATTAGGAGATATCCCGTCTCCGTAACTTTGCTCAAAATCAACTGTAGCACGTGTTGTGTGTCGCTACAAGACTGAGGACACTGTCAGAACAAACCCCGAAGTGGACGACCTCAGTTCTCTACCAGCGGGGACCGCGGGTGCTCGGCTTTCAAGGGGGAGATTCGAAAGTAACCGTCAAACATCCATGGATAACATCGCTAATGAGTTTAGACAAGCCAAAGGTGTGGCCGTTTCGACCAAAGACTCTTTCCATCGAGGCCGGTTAAGGTACACTGGACGTTCGGCGGCCCATAAGCCTTTGATTACGAAAACCAACAAGAAAGCGCGTCTTCGATGGGCCAAAGACCACCGTACTTGGACTCTGGATGACTGGAAACGCGTCCTTTGGGTGGCGAGGTCACGATTTACCCTTTTCCGTTCCGATGGACGTGTTTGTGTATGGCGTTTACCAGGAGAACGCCTTTTGCCCCAGTGTGCGTCCCTAACTGTAAAGTTTGGTGAGGAGGGTTGATGGTATGGGCCTGTTTCTCCCTGGTATGGGGCTGGCCCACTGGTGAAGGTTGATGGTGCGATGAATGCCGACGGAATACTGTGTATTCTGCGATAATCATGTCCCTTCCTACCTTGTGGGCAACGTACGGTATGGATGATTGCCTGGTATCAAGACGACAACGCAACATGCCCTGTTGCAAGGAGGACTCTTGATTGGTATGTGAACAACAACGTTAAACGCATGGAGTGGCCGGCGCAGAGCCCGGACCTTAACAGGTGAGCATCTCTGGGACGAGGACCGTCGGTTGAGGAGCCTGCACCCCACTCTCCCCCAAAAGCAAGCCTGAACTATGGAGACTTCCGGTTAAACATTTGAAGGAAATTCCTCTTGCCACTATGGCTAATTTAGTGCAAAGAAAACATGCCCAGAAGGGTTGCAGCTGTGATCACCAAAGCGAGGCCCTACCTCTATTAATTTTAATAAATATGGGTTTATGTCGTGTCCCGTCACTTTCTACCACATAGTGCATGTGTACTTATAACAATCAGTACGTGAGAGAGTGTGAGACAAACAGTGTTGTGTCTAAACTATTTTATTTTAATATTTATTTATTAGTTATAAAAAATAAAAGATGAATTCTTGTTGACAGATTTCTGAATGCAATTCAAAACCAACATAAACCTCCACTCTAGCATTCAGGTAACCCTCTCTCAACAAAATAGTAAATCTGAAAACTTCACAATATTGAGCCATTTGGGATTGATATTGGATCTCTTAGAAATGCAATTCTGAACGATTTAAAAGTAAGTTTTGTGTGGACTGCAAAATTCTATGCAGTAAGTTGAAAATCAAGTTGGAAGAGTTGGAGGTCCATATGCTGAGTGTTCATGTACTTAACGCGTAAACAAAAAAGACAGCTTTAAAAGAAATGTCGCGAGCTTCTGAGGCATTTGAGACTCGACGAGGGGAATAGTCTTCCAGGATTGCCACAGTGTGAGTAGGTGCGGCTGGGAAATTGCATTCGAGTGCTGACATCTTCGATCGACAGAGATCGTAAAAGTAGTGCTGCTCCTCTTGCATGAATATAATTAAAAGTAAGAAATATCTAACAAAATAAAAAATACTTAGTCGTAAGTTTGAACCTTAAAACAACAAGTTATGGTAGCCACCTATCTAAACTTTCTAAACCATGCAAAGCCCAACGCTCCCATTGAATTTGATTGCTCAATTGTTTGTTATTGTTTTTTTTTAATTTTAGTACAATTTACATTGTTTAGTAATGTTTAAATTTTCTACTTGAATAACCATGCAAAGCCACCGCTCATTGAATTTGATTTCTCAATTGTTTGTTATTGAAGTACAAGTTAGTGTCGTAAGCCAAATGTTTAATTGCTTTAATTTTTTACTTAAATAATAAGTAATTATCTAATAATGCCATATATATATTATCTAATTTGTTGTGAAAAACACTACTTATGTATGAATAAATAGATATTTTTTTCTAATGAATAAATAGAATAGTTTTTTTTTTTTTTATCAAAAACTTTATTTATGCGAGTACTATTTCTTATTATTTAAAGGTAATTTTCTTTTAAAAACCTTTGAAATTTTGTAAATTTTTGAATTTCTTGACTCTTCCGACTCAAGGTTGCCGACCCTGTCCTATACCAATTAAGTTCTGTTTGATACCCTTGATATAAAAAGTAACCCGTAACGCAATCGAGATATCTTTTGAGGGTTAAAAGGACCTCAACAAAAAGAATTAGAAAAATTTATGAACTCACAATGAGTCATGCTAAACTGTAAGTAATAGAAAAGGTATATGAAGTTGAAATTTCATTTATTAATAATTTTATTAAATTTTCACCGCACTCGTTAGGTTTCAAATAGAGAGATTAAAAACCAGAAGCATTGAACAGAAAGAAAAGCATATATTTTTCTTCTTCATTAGCGGCAATGCAATCCCATGGTGGACCAAGGCTGTCTGGCAGATTTCCAGACAGGGAGATGGTTTCTTTTGCTGGGTAAGGTCGTCGTAGCCCGTCCAACAGACGCATGTTAGGCAGTGACTGACGATTTAAAAGTAGATTCCGAACCATTACAAGCAATAATGGCACAAACTTGGCCCGAGACTGAAGCCTGTGGCACCCAGCGCCAGAATACTAGTCACTCGCCCATCAAGCCCCAAATGCGAGAATTAAGGCGAAAGTTATGGCAATATAAACGCCTATTCGTGGAAAGTTGTGAGGAACTCCAGAAATATACAGAAAAAATTTTGAACAGAATAGGTTTATGATTTTACCAACATGGGGTAATACCTCGTTTGAAAACTTCGAATAATTTATAATTACCAGTGATGGCTAGATAAAGTAATCTATTGCTTTGTCTATCGGTAGTTATTACGATTAGTTCTATTATAAATAGCTATTATGAAATAATTCGAGCAACATTTATTTCAAAAGTGTTAAAAAGTTTACTTACCTGGGAACTGAGATTGAATACCAAAAATGAAATCAGCCCCGAGATAAGAAAGAGAATTATCGCTGCCTATTTGGTCTTAGAAGCCAGGATCAAACCTGATTAAAAAGAACTAAAATTTTACTATACAAAACTCTCATAAGACCATAACATATGCATCTGAAACATGGTCACTAACAGCAAGAGAAGAGAAAATGTTGGCAATCTTTGAAAGAAAAGTACTACGAACTATTTTTGCTGGTATCAATGACAATGGAAATTGGCGAAGAAGATACAATTTTTGAACTTTACAATTTAGAGATGTTGACATTCTAAAAACTTGTAAAACGAACAGAATGAGATGGGCCGGTCATCTCATGAGAATGGAAAGGGATAGAGCTGCTTTGAAGGTTTTCAATGTAACCCTTTTGGACAACGACTAAGGGGAAGACCGAAAAAGAGATGGGTCGACTGTTTAGACTCTGATTTTAATGTTATGAAGATCAAAAACTGGAGGTCCACTGCCAAGAGGAGAACAGCCTGGCTGGATCTTTTAAAGGAAGCCAAGGCCCACAACGGGCTGTCGAGCCAGTTACGATGGTGATGATTATGAAATAATAATGTTTTTTAAAATATAAAATCTTTGTTTACGTCATGGTATTAAAACTCGAGGAAAAACGACTTTGTTTGTAAAATCTCAGAAAGTGTGAAGTAGTAATCTGCTTTCTAAACTTCTATTCTTTCTTCAAAGACACGTACATTATAAGATTAAATAAAAAAAGGTGAAAAGGAAAGAGTAATTTTTCTTTTTTTTAAAAAAAAACGAGGGCATTTTTCTCCTTTATCATTCAACCTTTAAAACAGAAAAAAGAAAATTTCTTAAAAGATACAAAAGGTTTTTTTCTCTACTCTTTGGAGCGGAAACAAATTTGAAATGAGTCATCTTTAAAACTTGAGAAATCACGACGAAATGAAAACATACCACTTTATTTTGTCTAACTTTGGGTATACAAGCTGCATGCCAAAACAGTTCAGTAAATAAATTGAATTATTTCGAAAACACAATTTGCCTGTTAAGATTTGTTGATATCGAGATAAGGTAACATGCTTTATCACTGATTGATGTTTGCTGATTAACATTTGATGTAGAGTAGAAAAAAAACAACAACAACATAACTGTTTCTTTTGTTTATTTATTTTTTGAAGTAAAGTTGGTGATAGTGATCTCATTCTTTCAAATAAATTAATATGACAGCTTTTGATTATAATGACTTAATAACTGCAACTAAAATTAATTCATCAAAATATTTGTAATAATCATTTAATATGGTTCTCAAAGATGCGCTCTGTGGTATTCCATATGTGGCACGTGTCCAGATAAATAAATAAAAATAAATAAAAACATAAAAATAAATAAATAAAAATAAAATAATATGACAGATTTAATTATAAGGACTTAATAACTAAAACTAAATCGATTCACAGAATAATTGCAATAATTTCATTTAATTCAGTGGTTCTTAAAGGGTGAGTCTAAAAGATGTCCTATGTGGTATTCCATATGTGGCATGTGTCTAGACAAATAAATATATAATAAATGATAAATAAGTAATAAAAATAAATAATAAATAAACCAAATAAATTAATATGACAACCTTTGATTATAATGACATAATAACTATATTTAAAATAGATTCATCAGAATATTTGTAATAATTTTATCTTCGTATAATTCAATGGCTCTCAAAGGGTACGTCTAGAAGTTGGGAACTCTGTGGTATTCCATATGTGGTATGTCCAGATAAATAAATAAATGAAATAAATAATAAAAATAAACACAACTAAATAAAAATTAATTAATATGACAGCTTTGATTATAATGACATACTTAATATATCTTAAAATCGATTTTATCAAAATATTTTGTAATAATTTCATTTGTTTAATTTAATGAGTCAAAGGTGCATCTACAAGATGCACTCTGTGGTATTCCATATGTGGGTGGCGTGTCCGTGATAAATAAAAATCAATATATATTGAGCTTATTTATAATGCCTAATAATTATAACTAAAATTGATTCATCAGGATATTCGCACAATTTCATTGTTAATTCAGTAGTTCTTAAAGGGTGCGCCTAGAAGTTGCGCCTCTTTGTGGTGTTCCATTGAAATATGTGCCCTGATGTAAAAATAAATATAGTAGTTACTATTTTTTTTTTTTTTTTTGTCAGTTTTTCTCTCGTTTCAAAGCCATCTTTCATTACAAACAATTAACCTTTCTGATTGCTTTTCAATTCTTACTATTATTTCACACTCTCCCTATATATATTTATATCTTGGTCAAATTTTCAATTGTTAATAAAATACTTTTTATTCATCCACTCAAGTTCAAATACATATTTTTTAAACTTGTAGTGGAGGACACTTGATGTTAATAAAGTTTTTTCAAATATTAATTCATTAACTAAATTTAATTAATTAATTTTAGTTTTATACGGGAGAAAAAAAAAAAAATTTCTCTTATATCAGATATTTAGTAGGATATAAAATTAAGAATAGATACCGTCAGTGGTGAAGCGTGTGGATCGCTGGAAAAAAAATTTCTTTTTCAGATTCTTTTTTTCATTCTGGGTTCTAGTCACGAGTCAAGGTGGAACAAATGGAAAATGAAACATGTGAATAAATTAGTGAGAGAGATGGAAAGTGTGTATTTGAGATAGAGAAAGTGTGTGTGTGAGGAGAGAGGATTTTTTCTAGCTTAAAAATGAGTGAAAATTATTTATAAAGGATTTTCTGCAATATAGTGAAAAAAAAAAGTAGGAATTGGCTTTAAAATTTTTATATATATTACTTGTTTCTTCTTCTTTTACTCACATAAAAGCCCAAAAAGAATGTTTTCCGAGAAAGTAAGAAAAGCAAATTGATTGGCTACTAGAAGCATTAGCGACTATGTCATTTCAATGTTAAAAATATTTACATTTCATCCTATGAGACTCTGCCGTCCCAACAGCAACTGTGCCCAAAAGTAAGACCATTTTTTTTTTTTTTTTCGAAAACTCTTTTTTTATTCTTCCAAATTTATTTCATCACCGTCAAAGCAATCCTCCAGACACAATGCATTATGCAAACTTTCCAAATCTAAAAGTCATCAGCAGGGATGGCAACCCAAAGTATTCACACGTAGAGATCTCTTCCAATCGGAAGCTGAAAATGGTGTCCCGGAGTGGTCTTTTTAGTTTAAGGGAATAAGCCAGAACAGGAATTCGCACGGTGTGAATACGATGGTTGTGAAACGATATGGGTTTCATTTTTGGCAAAAGTCACGAAGAATCAATGCAGTGTGAGCTGGCGCATTCAGTGTTTTCGGTACAAATCCAAAGAAGTTCAAGCTTCATTTTGAAATTTAATTTATAATAACGCATTTATATTTTCAAATTAGATATATGAATTTTTACAAAAAGAGAAAGCTATTAACACAGGAAACATTGTTACCATGCATAAAAGAGTGTGTAATACACTAATTATGAATAAATATGCATAAAATAAATGATATTTAGCAATTTGTATGAGATTTGCATGAAATAAAGTCGTTTTTGTACCGATATGAAACAGCATCGGTTCTAAGCTAAGCATGGTATTGGAAATACTGATTCATTGCGAAACTAATTTATTGATATACCCATTAAATTTAAAAGAAAATTAAATTAGAATAAAATGTTAAATATTATTTATTTAATGTATCTATACCAAGTACCATTTAAGTAATGGACGCATTTATTTAAATATTTTGTATATTTTTTTTAAATCAAATAATTTTTTTTCTTTATGTTTAACTTCGAATTTTTTTAAATTCTGACCATTGAATACATAAATTTTAATGGATTTCTTATAAGAATATAATTATTCAAAATTCTTTAATAGAAAAAAAAAGAAATTGTTTTCTGAATTTGGCCTGCTATAATTGAATTAAATATGTTGCTTAATTGAAACACGTGTTATTTTTAAATATGTTGTAGTAAGAAATAAAAATATTCATTTAAAATTTAAAATTATGAAATTATATATCAGTTTCGATCTATTAAAAAAATGCTCATATACAGCTTTATTATAGTTATTTTTATTCGCATTAGCAAAAAAGCAGTGTTTCTTTTTAGTTTTAAAGTAATCTAAGTTATAAAATTCCCAATTTTGGAAAAAATAGTAATTTAAAACAGCAATAATATGTCATGCATAATGAAAATGAACAATTATGTATAGGTAAATAAGGATGTAAAATGTTACAAATGGTTTTAAAAATATTTAGATGGCACGTAATCCTAGGTTTCCTTAAAAATAAAAATTCTTAAAATTTGGATAAATTACAAGACAATGTAATTAAAAAAGGGGGCAAATAAAACATATATCAGTTATAAAAACAAATTAGCAATTATTAGAAATTAAAAATATGTAATGAGAAAGTGGAAAATTATGCATGGTGATAAAGAATTTACAAATGGCAAATATTGATAAAATTGAAATTAATTGAAATTTAATACATTTATCTGAAATAGTTTAGTAACGTTTAACAGTATATGTTCTGCTCAAATTATTTATCCTATTTATTCCTCTAAAGAGCGATAGATAAAGAAACACAAAATGAAATTTTCTTTAAAACGGATCTTTTTTAAAATATTTCGAATGATTCGAATCATTAAAATGATTTAAATCGCTCATTACTATTACATATACCCAATTGGTTATAACAATCGCTTTAGCATAAACATATTCGAATTGTGGAATGAAATGATCACAATAAAACAATTAAAACGCTATACTCTCATCATTCACCTCCATAATATTCCCCCATCACGATTGAAATTTGATATAATTTCAAAATAGTACCAGTGCTCATATATTTTATCAAGTGACTGTAGCCAACACTACCGAGATAGGAGGTATTGCTGTACCTAGCTTTTATTGCTACGATGGCTTAATGATGTATAATTTATTACATTATTTGTAAATAGTAATTTCTCTTAATTAAACATGATATTGATATGAATGTGTACGTTATTTCCTCGACCAATCTGCACAGTTAAATGGTGTCCCGAAATTCCTGCAAGAAATCTTGCACTAATTTTGATGTATTCTTTATAATCCAGTTGCTTACTTATTTTCAGAAAGCAATACCAAAAACTTTGAAGCAAGTTTATTTACAAAAATCTTTTATAATCCGCATATGAAATTTTATATAAAATGAACAAATTTCCTTTGTGATACGAAAAGTTTTTATTTTATAATAGCTTATTATTATAGATTTTTAAGGTTTAGTTTTAACCCTGCTTCTTTTTTCAAGGGGTTAATGAATATTTCTAACTGTTTTATAGATGTATGAATAGAGTTATCATTATTTTTATTATTTCTTATGTGACATTACATTTATGAAAAATATTCTATTTTCGAAAATGTAATGGCAACAATTTTTTTTGTTTTGTTAAAGAAGTTAAATTGTTGTTGTTGAAAAATTTGAGTCCGCCTATGCGGGCGGTCGTAGGATGTCTATTACGTATACCCCGATTACTGAACCTGAAGTCAAACGATGTGGATTTATATTAACATTCACCCCCAAGATTGCAATAATACCATCAGCAAGTATTACTAGCAAAGAATGGAGGGATCGAATGTAAAGAAGAAAAGCACCATGGCCATACGAAACCAAAATATACTTATTTCCATGCATTTTATGATCTTACTACCAGTCGTTTTGATGAAAAATACTAAATTAATTGTAGTTGATGGAAATATTGGAGCAGGAAAATCTCACATTTGCTAAAGAATTGGCCGAAGCGTTCGATATGCGTTATTTTCCCGAACCGACACTTGAACCAACATATATAACACCTTATGGTTATGATCTAAGAAAATTGGATCCAATTGCACCACCATCTTTTAAGATTTGTGATTTAGACACATTTTTACGTAATCCACATGATCCTAATGTTGCAAAATTTTCAATTTCGATGCACATGAGGAGGCTAGAAACTTACATTGATACTCTGGCTCACTTACTAAAACACAGGTATACTAATTTTTATTTAGTAAACGCAGATGTATATTTATTTTAACCTTTAAATTGCCCATGTATGATTTGTTTTTATATGTTAAGAATGCAATTTAATTTATTAAATATGTTTTTGATATTACATTGAAACAGTGGGGTTCTGACTTTTTAAAATAACACTGGAAAAAAAAACTTAATAGTAATAAATAAGTAATAAGAAACTAATTCATGCTTTTAATAAAAGGTGCTGCATACCTAACCATTTGTGATTGCTTACAGCAATTTTGCATTACATATTTTATCCTTTTTCTTACCAAAGCATAATAATATATCTGACAATTTGCTGATGTAGTTATCTTAGTTGAGTATTTAAATTGTTACAAAAAAGAATTCCAAGCCAGGATTATACAGCACCAGTAAGAAGCCTTTTTTTCTTAATCACACATATGTCATTTCTTTTTTAATATTAACATTAGTATTTAAAATATTGAATAAGTAAAATAATTTGTGGAAAAATTATGATAGAAATATTACTATGTAAATAAAATATTAAATTTTTCATCTTTGTCGTAAACTAATGAATTTCGGGTATATTTCAAAAGTAAAATTTTCTTCTAAACTAAATGTACTACTTTATCTTAGTATTTATTCTTCGATACATTTTTGAATAAAAGTTATACCTTAATTTGTTGTTATATGAAAAATGTAATAAAGTCCTCTCTCAAACTGCTACTTCATGTAAACATAACATGATTAGGAATGAGAGTATGAAGTTTCATTTTTAGTATTTTTTCTGTGGTTATTATAGGTTTAAACATAAGCATTAGTTTGCTTTAAGCTGACATGACATGTATTTCAATAAAAGATCTAAAGACAACACATATTATAATAATTTTTTTTACTTTTGTGAAAATGAAAGATTTTCTGTGTATTCACTTTTCAAAATGGTTTACTGTAATGATTTGTTTATCAGCATTTACCAGGACCATGAATTATAAATATTTAATCAATAATAGCAATGCATTTATTATATATTGCAAATGTAACCCAACTTTGTCTTGTTTGTTTAATTATAATGTATTAAGTTTCATTGCATTTAATGAAATAAAATAATAATTGAAATTTTAAAACTAAATCAAATTAAAAAGATCTAGTATAAAATTTTTATATTTTTAATGAAGAAATAAAAGTTTGGCAAAACCTTTCTCCCATTTATTTAAGCATTACTGACATACTTGGAAATTAAGTACTTGTAAATCAGTCCTTCATCATCAATTAAAGCTGTGTTTTGACTTTCCCATCACAATTTTGTAAAAAATTTCAGCAGTTTATTTTTTTAATATATATTCTATCAAAAAAAAAAAAGATTGATTGATTTTTATTGACAGTTTTGTATCAAACAATTAAGTACTGCCATTGTTATAAAACAAGTTACAACACAATATGGTTTACAAAAAAATGTTTCCATTCAAAACATATATTATTTAATACCATGTTATAACATTGTTATATTACATTAAAATTACAATTTTTATTTAACTAAAAACTAATTAGAATTCTTTTTTTATTATTTTTTTTTTTTACTCACCCTATAAAAGAAATAATAAGTTCAGAGAAAAATTAGACTTTTTGAGGATTTATTTTAATACTCATCCACAAATAAATCTCTTGCTTTATTATATAAGCGATACTGTTCTTGAATTCAAGAGATATGTGATTGTAGATCTTCAAAGCTGTATGTGAAATACTCTTATATGCGGCTTGATGGCCAATTGGCTAGCACTCTGGCCTTGGTACCACAAGCTTCAAGTTCAAATCCTGACGGTGACATGGATGTTTGGGAGTGGTTCAGAATCACGTTAAAACTGTAGGTCCCAGTCTAATTAGTCCAAAGTGTGCACAAAATGACAATAGAGCAACAAATGCCAAAAGGCCAGTAGCAATTTGATGAACTGTAAGCTAGGATTTTATTGAGGAATATCAGTCTATGATTATAAAGATTTTTAATTTTATTTAATAGGTGAGCTTGAGAGTAGAGGTTTAACAACAATCACTTATTGTATGTAAAAAATTTATTTTTTTTTTTATTCTTTAAGGTATTTTTTTAAAGATTATACAAAGAAAAATCTAATATTACAAACATTAATTCACAGTGCCCACTTGTTATATTTGGTTCTATTTGTTAACATAGTCAATTTATTTTATCTAATCATTCATTTAATTTTGTATATATTTATTGGCATAGTGCATATTATCATTGTAATACAGTTCTATTTTTATTTCCTCTAGGCACAGTGATCGCCAAAATCTCACTGTAGTCAATAATCTTGTTTTATGGTTTATAATAGCTCTCCCCAAATGGATTCAATTCAAGTTTTATACAAATAATTAGGTCAAATTTCACTTTTCCACAGAGAGTTTATGTTGGCCAAATGCCAAACAAAACCATATCAAAACCGAAAAACTATATCAATTATTAATTTACTATGTAAAATCCATAGTAGTATTCACATTCAAACTTATTTTGTCTTCTTTTTTTGCGACAGAGATTCTGTGCAACATCACAACAATAAATATTTTTTCATTTATTAATTTTGAAAAAGGTTAATCTTTACTGATTATCTCAGGATTTTTATTCATAAGAAGAACAATTGAATAAATTTAGATAAATCAGCCTTTGGTGAGCTTAAATCTGAAAACTTTTGTCAACTCAAGTGAAAAATTGAGTAGAAAACAATGAAAGTTAATAAAAATGGATTAGATAACAAACATAACTGTACTGGATAAATAATAGAATTAAAAATGTTTGAAAACATTTAAATACTTTTATTTCTACATTATAAAAAGTTTTTAAAAACTTAATTGAATTTTTTTTTTTTTTTTTTTTTTTATAATTGGATATATGCCTCATATTATTGTTGTTTTCATTTATTTAGGTCAAGGAGTGGTGATGGAAAGAAGTGTTTATGGGGATTTTGTATTTTTTGAAGCTATGTTCAAAGCAGGTTATTTAAGTCAACGAGGTAATATTTTTATCTTTTAAAATGTAATTATATATTGGGATTGTAGAATTAATTGAAATTTCATAATAATACTGGAAAATTTTTATTTTTTCATTTACACAAGTAATTTGATAATATAAATAATTTATCAAAATTTTTATTAAATAAAAGAAGGATCGATGTTTTCCGGATTCTTTTTATATTTTTAAACTGTAACTGAAATGATATTAAACATGCCAGTGTACCTGTCTTAATATTCATTATCATATGTATGTATGCATGTGCACACATATATATATATATATTGTTTATTTCTTAAAGTTTGTGTGTGTCTGCTTAAACTCAGCCACAATTTTCGTCAAATTTAACCAAAGTGTGCAGGGATGCTTCTAATGTAAAACCTAAATCTATTGAAAGAAATTTAAAAATGGATCATTTTACCCAAGTTGTTTTTGTAACTATAGCATTATGCCGACTTTTTGTGGTTGATGTTATTTTTTACGTTATTGTACTTTTCATGGACAGGCTGATGTAAAATAAATAAAACATATTAATCTCTGAATTAAATCCTCCCAAAATTTTGTTTAATAAGATAGAAGTTTGCATTGATATTTTTTTATTACAGACTCCTGTACCTACAAAAATTGGCTATGCTGCAACCCGAAGTATATTGCTAATTTTTTTTAGGTTGTTGTAGTTCTGTTTGAGAAATTCTGCAATAAATGTTTAAAAATTTTATAAAGTAAAGTTAATCTACTCAAAATTTGATCAAATTTATTAGTGAAAAGCTTTTTTTATCTGTTTATTTTTCTCTTACACAAAAATTTTGTTTATTTTTATAGACAAAAATGATTTTAGCTGGCAGTTTTATTGATTGATTTTTATGACATCACTGAGAAGAAAAATTAAACATTTTTTTTTACCTTAGGCAGGAGACTTTGCTACTATGGATTTAAAAAAAAAAATTACATGTTTCAAAATTTTGTGTTTTCTGTAACATGTATTTACTGACAAGGATATGAAAATCATAGATATCCTTTTTAACTTTATTATTAACTTTATTGACAGATGTCTTGAATCATAATTTTTTCATCTTTGGATTTCTTGCCACTTGAAAACTTTTTAATTATATTATCAGACTTTTGGTATTCATTTTTATTCATAATTGATCTTTTTTTCTATTTTACGCTGATTTTGTTCTGAAAATGTAGGCAATAAAACATTGCATATTAGCTTTTTTCTATTCTACTCAGAATAGACAAATTCTACATTAGTCTTACTATTTTTTTATCAATATACATGTGTGGAGACTTTTATATAGAGTGCATTACTGTGGATTTTTTTGTGTGCATAAAAAAGTTCATCAGTAGTTTTAAGGAGAATACAAGAGTAGTTGTGGAAGAAGAGCAATGAGTTGGAGTGTAAATATAGGAAAGGATTCTGTGAGTAGATAGGGGTCGAATGTATGATTATAATCAAAATAAATGGGTTGAATTATATGCAAATTTTTTTTTTTTTTACATTTCTTGTATTGCATTTATGTGCTGTGGAAAAAGAATAATCACAACTTCTGAAAAAAATGTAGATATAATTTTTCTATATATTGAGTGTTTCATTGACTCATTGCATTTCATCTTAACTGTAATATTCTCATTACTAAAGTTCTATCACACATTTAAAAAATATATATATTTCTGTTAATAATTTTTTGGAAAAGCTTTTAATCAAATTTTTATAAAGTTGTCAACATATCACCAATATTTTTTTTTGTTTTGGTTGCATGTACAGGCACTTTTGATTGATTCTTGGTTATTTCAATATACTTAAATGTGAGGAACAGTACAAAAATTTAGCAACTTGGATCCAGTATGCTGAAAGAAATTAAAAAAATATATATATTTCTATGCATTTCTTAATTTTATGATTACTTCATATCATCAAAAATGTTAATTTTATTAATTATATATTTGTTACACATTAATATTTTCTTCAAAAAAAAAAAAAAAAGATGACAGTGTCACATGATTTTAAATTTGTTTCTAGTGAAGGATTTATACTATGACATCAACCAAGTAACTTTAGAAGAGTTAATGCGACCTCACCTAATTATATATCTTGATGCAAGTCCAGATGTTCTGCTGGAAAGGATTAAGAAGCGAAATAATGTAAGTAAATACATTTTAATATTTATATATGCAAAAAAAATAAAGAAAGGTTGAAAAAGTTATCTCAAATTTCAACTGATTTATAAATATATTGCCATAATAAGTTATAGCTTTAAAAGAAGTTATAAACATACTTAATACTGTAAAAATTCTCTTTTTTAATAAAACTACTAATAAATAGAGGTCTTAAAATTTAAACAGACTAACTTTGTTATTTGTTTTGTGACTAATTAAAAAAGTGAAGTAGTTATAATTGAATTACGTATTTACATGATGAGGTAGAAACATAATAAACTCATTTTTTATAATTATCATGTGATTGTAAGTTTTTGTTTCTGTTTGATTACTTGTAGTATATAAATTTTATTTCAAAAATTTTCTATTATTGCTGTTTTTAATATTTCTTTAAAATTAGAGGCTTTAGCACTTTTTATTAACTAAATGGTATATAGAAGTATATAAATCATAAAACCTTGAGGAAAACTAGAAAATTCCTTTCTTGTATAGTAGGTTAATAGTATTCTTCTTCTAAATTAATACTTTAAATTTTTGTATTAAAATGTTAACTAACAATATTTAAGAGTTAGTTTAATGTAATTAATTTATATTTGTTATTTCAATATTGAAATAATTTACTAGATTTTCATGTAATTGAATAAAAATAAAAAAAAAATATTATTTTAAAATTTATTTCCCAGTAATTTTATTTGAATTTTGTAACAGCAGTATCTAATTAAGTATAACTATGAACTGATTCATTTAAACAATTATCAATAAGGCAGTAATAATCCTTTTTATAAAACAAATAAATTACTATAAATACTTTTAATAATGTGGGTTGCGTAACATACAATATCGATAACATTACTGAGGCAATATATGTATCTAATCAGCAGTATTGCCAATATTAAAATTCCAGCCCTTGTAAAATGTATATTAAATTCATTATACATATTTCATTCACTTTTTTTTTTCTCTAATCATATAGTTTTCCAGCCCATTGAAGTGAATTCACCTGTCTTAACCAAAGAATACTTGGAAAGCATTGAATATTTCTATAAGCAGAAATACTTAAAGGATTTTCAGTAAGTTTTTAAAAAATTTAATCTGTAGTTTGAAAATAGGCAATGTTTTTTACGTATGTATTTTCACTCACTATATATATAGTAAAAGATTTGTATATTTAATACCACACCACATAAAAAGTTATATTTTTTTGTAGATACCTCAAAGCTATATCTGCTGTGTAACCAAAATTTTAATTCTTTTTTTTTTTTTTTAATTAACTAAAAACTTACAATTTTTACAGCTAAATTGTAATAAAACAGAAAAATGAAATAATTTACATGTTTTTTTTTTTATTATTCATACTTACAATTTCATTTTGTAACTGTATTCATCATTTTGTAATTGGATTTAATTTATATTTATTTTTAATTACTTTATTCTCAGATAAGAAATGAATTACTTTAAATTAAATTTTTAGTAAAATCATATTTTGACCCCTCTCCATTGTGAACAAAAAATTTTTCAAAAAAAGCCAATTTGTTTCAGATTCCATTCAGTTACAGTTCAAAAATCGTGAACAAAAGAAAAAGATGTAAAATAGTAGAAGAAAATTCATAATATTAAAATGCAAATTGAACTATTTTGAAGACATTATTTAATATGATCGTGTACCTTGATAATGCTCTATAAAAAAGCAATCAAGCTTTAACAATATTATGTTTTATTTTTAAATAAGGTACTATAAAACTATTGTAATTTCTTTATACTGCACATTTAGATATTAGTGGTTTTTTAGGGAAAAAAGAAAATCACAAAAACATGGCAATAAGGGTTTATTTTTTAATTAACAAAATTAAAATTAATGTACGCAAGTAAAAAGTTTATTAATCAGTATTTTTATTGATTGAAATTATATTTTTTATTTTCAAATCACATTTTATAATTCTAAAGTTATTATTATTTATATTACTTTTTATTTGTATTCTGCTATTCACAATACAGTGAGATATTATTGTATTTAATCATTATTCAGATAAATGTATAACCATTGTATAATTCAAAAGCTTCCGATGAGGATTAAATACTAGTTTTTATTAATATATTGATTTAAAACATTCAGAATTTTTATTAGTTGTAATATAATATAAAATGTAAATTAATAAATAATAATACAAACTCAAATTTAATTGAAGTGTGTTTGTTTCAAAATACATAATTTAATTGAAGTGTGTTTGATAATTGTATCAAATAATACTCATTTTGGATTAATTGTATCAATCATACTTATCAATTAGATTTTATCAAATTTTAAACAAGAAATAAAATGTAACCATTCTTTTTCGAAAAAATTAATATTTCTCAATGCTTGTGTATTTTATGGATACAAATATTAGTGTCCATTGATAAATATCTGAAATACTTTTCTTTAAAAAATAAGAGTATATGAAGGAATTATTTTTTGTCTATAACATTAATATCCAATAATTTTTGATCATATGTATAAAATTTGTTATACAAGTTTCTTAAATATGTTAAAGTTTAATGAAACAGCTTAAAATATATTTATATTTATTAAGTAATGTTAATTCGCAGAATATTCATATTAATATACAAATCACAAAAAGATTATTTGGAGATAAAATGTTTAAGTGAATTAATTTTAATTAATATATTTTGGTTAATCACACAATTAACTTCCAACCTCACTTGTTTACCACATGGAGTTGACACAATATTTATGCTCAAATTTAGCTTTTAATGTTGGGATCTATGAGCTCAGGTTAAAAAGTTCTCTCAACATGAGGCAAATTTGATCATAGATGTTCCAGACTTCTTACTTATTTTTGTCATATAGCTAAAATTAGTCTGAAGATACAAATCCTACTCATTGTTTTGATGAATAAATGGTTTTGTTAAATTTTATTTCCTGTAAAAGAAAGGGTATTTATTTATGTAACTAATTAATACATGGAAAAAAGTATTGAAATGAAGTGCGTTATTTTTAATGACATTTTTTGACTTAAAAATTTATTCTAACTGTTAGATCTTTATTTTATTGTGATTTTATATGTAAGAAACAAATTAATAACCTATGAATTTATAAGTCACAAATTGTAACACAAAGGCATAATGCATTAAAGGAGAAATATAACATATGAATACTAATGAACACTGACAAAATCTTAAAATTGAAAAGAGAATTTCACCCCTTGAAGAAAAGAATAGTTATCATTCCTTGTATCAACAAAATAAATAACTACTACTATTAATGGGAAAATATATAGCTAATGGAATTTTTTTCCCACTCTGTGAATATCAATTTGATTTGGAATTTTTAAAATTATGAAAAGTGATTTCATCATTAAGAAAATGATGATTTAAATATAGATAACATATTAAGATGAAAAATTAAACATTATTGTTAAATGTTTATTTTAGAACAGTTTGAAAGTGCTACCAATTCAATGATTAAGTTGACTATTTAATTTCATTGAAGAAAGCTAATTTTGGGCATTATTATTGTAATAATCAATATATATTAACAAATAATGTTATTATTAATTTAAATTGATTTATAACATCTTAATTTTTAGAAAATATTCTGAAATTATCATTTATGATTGGAATAATTATGGTGATGTGGAAGTGGTAAGTTTTTTGTTAATAAATTTTTGATATTAATGCGTGTCATATCAATGTTTTTTTACAAAAATAATTTATTTTATTTATTATTGCATTTATCTAAAATATGTTGTCATAAATAATTGTAAATATATATATAATATCTTATATAAATTATTCTTAGTCTAATTTCTTAATTTTCAAATGCAAAAGAATTAAGACATAAATAATAAAACAATATTAAAATTTTTAAAAAAATAGTAAGTTCTGGATTGATTTTTTTTCTTATATTAATAAAATTTTCTTCATTATTCTTTTATTTTTTCATTCGATTGCTAACTATCTGAGAAGTATGTTTTGTAACACATTTTTGAAACATTATTTATTTCTTTTGTAAAAATAAAAATTTATTTTGAATATGATTTGCTTTATTTTGAGTATTTGTCATTCTGATCATATAATTTTAATCCCTCTGCAAGGTACAAGTTTTCGTCATTCATGCTAAAGTACAATTGGCTTAGTTATTTTGACATTAATATGATACAGGGAAATTTTTAAGACATGCCACCTCTCTGAGTAACCATTTTTTTATTTATTTATTATTATTTTTTTTATGATTTTAAATCTGTTACTAGAATATAAATATGGCTTTTAAAAGTGCACAGCTTACCTAAACTAGAGATGGGTTCTTAAACCAAAGGTTTAAGGATCTATAAAGCACATAGGCTTGTTCAGAAGGTCGACAATCTTTGAAAAAATTATATATTTTTCTGATCCCTGATTATATCTAGCATTCTTCATATGAGTGTATGCAAATTATATTATTAGCTATAGAGGCAACATTTTTTTTATCACTTAATAATTTCATGTAAGATAAGCAAATTCATTAGCAATTTCTTAATAATAGTATTTTGAGTTATACTGTATATATTAATGTACCTAGGAAAAAGCAAATGAATTATTTTGATTTTATTATATGCATTTAAAAATATTATCCTTAGAATAAGATTTATGATTTATTAGTGTTAGATTATTTTTTTTTTTTTTTAAATATGAATTTCTTAATAAAATACAAAGAAAATTTCTTTGTAGATATTCAATTATAATTTTTGTTTGTCAAATTTGATTAAAAAAACATAGTTATCCTTTATTTGATTTTAGGAGGGTAATAATATTTTTATTTATATGTGTTAGAAAATTTCACATTTTTATATCTCGTTTTCTACAGGTAGTTGAAGATATTGAAAGGTTAGATTTCGATCGTTTTACCCAATATCATTCACAATTGAAGGATTGGCGTAAATGGGATGATTGGGAATGGAGTCATTATAGACGATAGTAAGTTGGAAGTGCAATCTATACAAATACTTTTTTTATCCATAATTGCTTTAAAATATTATTTTAAAGAAGCTTTAATCCATCAAGCCTTAATATTTACAAAATGTTAACCTTAAATAAATTTAAAATATTTAGCAGGTGTTTACAATTTAACATGGCAATAAAGAATGTTATGTTCTTATTAATGTAAAACAAACAATTGATGTTTTAATTGAATAAATGTTTTGGAAAGAATAATACAAATGATTTGCACAAATATACAATGCCTACATCTTTTTAAATACCGAATAAAATAAAATCAGGTCTGATTAGTCAAATGATTTAATATAAATATGAGCATTCCATCAAAAATTTGCATTAATATTTTTATATACAGTAGATATAATAGCTTTTAATCCCTGACCAATAACTAAAACTGCATCAAAAGATAAGTTGTGCCTGTGATTTTATTATAAACTTAACAGTTGCCATTGTATTATAAAAACATAAAAATAATTAAAATTATTGTTAGTTTTTAAAGATAATTGTGTTAACTCTTTGAATAAATGTATGTGCTAATTTCATAAATAATGAAGGACAAAATTTCAGAGTATATGCATTTGTATTCTTATAAACTTAAATATTTTATCCCCCATCTAATTTTACTATTCTGAAACTAATAAATAATAGTACAACAAAACATTAATTTTAAGAATTTTTAGTAATTCAAATTCTATTCATTCTAAAAAAAAAAAAAACTATTTTTACTGTATCATTTTTACAACAGGATTAGAACTTAAAAATTATTTTATTATAATGTAATTATTTTTGATATAAATTAAACCTCATTTATTAATTTTGATATTTTGTTTTTGAAATATTAATTTATCTATGGAATTGCATCCCATTATTTTTTTATTTTATACATATTGTTTACTTACAAATCGAACTATGTGCTCTTTTTACTCAATATAAAAAGCATTCCAAAATAAGTGTTATATAATAAAAAGGATTTCAGAAGGACTTTGACTTGAAAAATAAAATTAAAATAAAACAGAATTTCATCATTAATGTATTATGCCATCGGGTAAATATTAATTGTAATTTTCAATATAGATTTTTCATTAAATGATATAGTATATATGTTAAAAACCTAAAATTCTGAATAGATAAGACAATGTAATCAGCTGATATTGTAATTGTTTCTTAAAACTTAATACAAAGAATTAAAACATTTCTTAATATGTTAAGATAAATAGTTGCAAAGATGTATTTTTCAAGTACAATTCTTAAATTGTTTTGTTAATTTATTTAGACAGATGAATTTCTCAATAATTAAATGTAATATAAAAAAAAAAAAAAACTTATGCTTTTTTGAAATAAAATACTTTTAATGAATCTTAAAAATAAAGTCTATTTTGTTTTTTCACAGCTATACAAATAGTAAGCGTGAGATCATGCAGCTTGGCCTGATATTTAGACCAAGGGTTTCTGAAGTGCATCATCCTGGTGCAGAAGTGGTAGAATACTTAGACTTGCTGCGGGAAGTAAGTATATTCATTTGGATTTTTATTGGGGTATTTTTGTAGCCTTCACAAACTCGGTGAAAGACTTTTTGGCTGACGTCAGAATCTTCACTTATGTGTCATAGAATCACTATGCCTATTCCCGAAATAGACAGTGATTCTATTTGTCTATTCCTGGCTTAATTAACTCATTTTGAAAATATAGAAGTTACCGAGAAAGAACATGCATGATAAAGTTTTATGGCATGATATCCTTATAGTATTGTTACTCTTAAATAAATCATCTGAATAGGGAGAAGAAACTATTTCAATAAGTTTTATATGATGTTAAAATCAATTATTATTTTACAGGTTCCTGGAGAAAGATATATTGAAGGATTCAATCCAAAGAGTGGAGACAATGTTTGGTTCAAAACATTTCACAAAAGTTATCGCCATGCTTCTTATGACAGAGATCAACAGGCATAGGATGGCTAATAATGGAATTATGTTTTTAAAAAGGGGAAAAAAATCACTGAATTTAGTGGATATAAAAATGTAGTAAAAAAAGACCATAATTAAATCAATATTTCAAATAGAATATTTGTTTTTGTATAAATACCACCATCTTATTAAATTTTTTTGATTTAAAAGTGTTTGTTGATGATAATAATAATTGGAAATTTCCAAGAAAAATAGTTAGCTTTATAACCATGAGTGGCTTGAGATATTATTGCCTTGTTTTTTTCTTTAAATGATGAGAGATGTTCTGAAAAAAATAAATAAATAGATTAACCAGGTTATGAATTTTTTTAAATGTGAAAGGTAAAGAATGTTATTTATCATACCTTCGAGATGTGCTGCCAGTAGGTGCCATATTTCGTTCTTTTTGATATTCTTCTTCTATTTTTTCATTTACAGAATTCCAATTTATTTCAACCTGAAATTCATAAATTTCATATTATATATTTATTCAATTTCAAACATTTGGAAGAATTCAATATGTTATAATTATCCTTTTCGTAAATAAATATATTTTTTATTCCTTTTCTATAACAATAAAAAAAAAAAACGCTATCTCAGAATGCATTTTAAATTATGCTGTCATTTGATAATTAATTCTGAATATTACGATAATTGAAATTACTTTTAAAAAACAAATTTCTCCCAACTGCACATGATCTTTTTTCATGTATATATTTCATGTATAACTTACCTCATTCATTAATTGTATGAAGTTTGGTTTATCTTCTGTTATATCAAGAGTGTCTCGATATTTCTGCCTGAATGCCAAAACTGTATCGATATGATTTCCATTTTTGGTGGCTAATTCTAAAGCTCTAAAATTAAAAAAATAAATTTCTGTTAACTATTTTCTATATTAAATTATTTTTTTTGTTTTTAATATTATAAATGAAAGAAAAAAGACCAAAATGTAGATATACTACAACACAATGATATTTTTACTTGATTAAAATTATTGTTCTGTAAAAAATGTGTCACATACTTTAAAAATTTTATATATGTTCAAGTTAAGTAATTTATAAATAAAGAAAGGGTTAAAAGATATAGATTACAGGAAAGATGCCACTGTCTTTTCAATTTTGCATAAAAATGATATTCTTAGAATATTGTATTTATTATTATTTACCTGTCCCATTTATAAAGTCGCAAATTCAACATAATAGCTCTAAATGTTAAACCTCCAGCTAACAAAACCGATTCTGCTTCTTTAGTATTTCCACTCAACAATGCCATTTCTGAAGTTTGTAGATCTTTCAAAGGCAACTTTTTAATGTATTGAATACATTCCACTTTATCAGACTAAGAATAGAAAAATACAATATTTTATTTCACACCATTAAAGATATCTAATAAGATTAAAAATTCAGTAACTCCTGATAATATTTCCCATGTCAGGAGACAAAGATAAAAAGCAATATAATTCACCATTTTAGGTTCTATTGTTAATTAAATTTCTACTAGTGGCTATAAGATATTGTAAACTATAAATAGAAAATTAACCTTTGCTCTTAATTTCTATTATTGTTTAACATTTCACAAAAAAAAAAAAAAAAATGTTGTGCCTGTATAATTTTTTTCCCTAAAAAAAAAAGCAGATAAAACATCTGAATTTCATAATATTTACAAGTATATTTATAATAAATTAAAAATTTGACCATAATAACTCATTTGAAATAATGACAGTAATTGTACATCTTCATTTAAAAAATTCTTTAGTCATTCTTAAATTGATGTTTAAATATCAAATGCAATTAAGTAGAAGTATATTTCAAAAGTAAATTGAAGCCTAAAAATAATTTTTCACTTGAGTTATGGTGCTATTTCTTTCTTTAATTATTTTAAGAAAAATAGTTAAAAGTTTTTAATAAAGCCTAAGCAAAAAACTAGTTATTAATGATAGTAGGACTATTATTTCTAACATAATAGTTTCATATAGCATTAAAAGTTTATATCTAATTAATCCTTAATTCTTTATAATACATGATTTAAAATGATACACTTCAATGATGATGAAATCAAACTCTTAATTTTACTATTATTATTAACAATTTAATTAAAGTTATAACAAATATTGGTTAGAATACATTTATTAACTTTAAAATAAATTGTAATAATTATTATATTCTGTAAACAATCAGAAACATAATAACCAATTGTTTTTGGAAAAATAATGTTAAGGATTATTTTATTTAGAAATAATTTCATATATTAAAAACATTTATGTTTACCTACTTCTTTGATTGCAGCATATGCTATTTCAGCTGTTTTTAAATCCTTCAGTGCAATAGACATACCTGCTAAACAGGCCCCAAAAGCTTCATCCTACAAATTTGAACTATTTTAATTTTCATACTGAAATTAAATCCTGTGAAACATAAAATTTTTGATAACAAAACATAAATGAAACCACATGATTTAATCAACATTCAATTCTCTTTATTTTGGAAAAAAAAAAAAAAAAAAAAAAAGAAAGATTCAATTCTAATTCTTTTTATGCATTAAATTACTGCCAAATTAAATTTTTAATTTTGTAATTTGACAAATTAAACTTAGGAAAGAATATTAAATATTTTAACAAATATTTAAATAGCAATTAAAAATAATAATACAAAATATATATTTTTATTAAAAATACTTTAAATTATGAGAAACATAATTCTATTGAAGGAATAAATTTATACTCTATCATGAATAAAGGAATAACAATTGTTTTCTTTTTAATTAATTTATTTGCCAATTTCAAAAACTTAGAATTCTAACCTAAATTATGAATTCTGAAAATTTTAAGACTTAATAACCATATTTAAAGTAGAAAATTTTATAAAAAAGTTTTTGCAAAAATTTCTTTTGGTCAGACTCATTATTTTGCTAGTGGTATTAAAGTGTTCATGTTCCTTATTCACATTTAATCAAATATTTGCTCAATACAATGTCTTTTCTGAAAGCTTTTAAACTGAGTTTGATGATTTTACACAACATCAAGTACAATGTCAGCAGCTATTAAAACCTATCATTTTCAAAGAATGACACACTTTCTATTTATTCAATCACATCATGTGGTAGTTAATTAATTAGTAATTCACAGAATTCAGACCAAAACTTGTTTTCAGCCTCATGCTTAACTTTGTATTTTTGGATTTATTTGAAAATTTTCCCCAAAATCATATGATCTTAAAATTACTATGCTTCACTGTTTAGCCAGACCTTACAAGCAATACAATAAAAATCCATTAATTTAAAACTACTGAATGGGAGTCTAATGATATTTACTTTGCCCAATATTCTACTAAGTCAGTGGACGCACTCATCCCATCTGTGTGTGAAACATATCCATGAAGTACAGATGGGTAGGGAGACACAGCTGAGGATACTAGAGAACCATCTGCTCTCCGAATGCTCACATGATTTCAACAAAACTGATTATTTGTGGATTCTTGCCAAAATCACTGATAATGAGAAATAAATCTTAAATAAATAGTATAGTGTTACTATATCTTGTTTGTTTTTAATCAGAAATATATAGCATATAGTTATTAAAGAAACTAATTTTAAGGACATATAATTTAGCATTATCCAGTTTGTTTAAATATATTAAAATTAAGTTATTATTTTAATTTAGTTAGAAATATTAATATATTAGTTTAATAAAAAATAGAAAATCTGAGACAAAAGAACTCTCACTCATATTAAATTTTATGTACTGTACTGTAAAAAATAACAGAGTAATGAAGTATTTATAAATAAGTTTATCATCTATTTAAAATAATCTATTTCCAGGACATTTGAATTTAAAAATACATGCATAAAAAGGTACTTTACTAAATAATGTGAATAAAATTTTTAATAATAAAAAGTAATGAAACTCTGACACTTGTTATAAATTACTTTTAAAAATTTAATGTAAGTTAAAACCTTTACTTTTATAATTTAACAATATAATGCCTTGTTATAATATATTGTACTATTTTTATTTAATTAAATAAGAACTTGCTAGAATTTTTGTTCACAATTTTTGACTGCACTAAGATGAAATAAAAAAATAATTCCAAAGCAAAAAGATTCATTTCAGGTATTTTAAATTTTAGAATGCACCAGCAGACAAATCTCTTACTTTGTATATACTGTAAGCTTACTACCTTATTATTTGCTGAAATTCACTTCAATATCCACTCTAAAAGACAAAGAACTTGAAAATATCTTTCAAATAAAACTCACCTGTCATCTTTCTGCATGATTGTCATGGGAAGTAAATTTTTATCAGTAAAACACAACTGCAGGATAGTAAAAATTATGAGCTTCCCATCCTGCAGTGCAGACCTAACATATTTGAATTATCGTTCCATTTTATAGAATGCATCATTGCACCTAAAATTGAGAATTAAAATATTAAAGTTGATTCAAGATAGAAAATGATGAAAAATATAGTCAACCTTTTGATAAACCGCCACCTTTAAAGCTTTGTCATGAATGGAATTAAGAATTTTATAATCATAATTACTCTGATACATACAACTTCATCTTGTTTGCCAAGTACAATTGGCTCCATGGCAGATTAGTATTATTTAATAAGCTCATTTTAGTAAGTAACTTCTTCAAAGTTATTGAGAATTCAACGGAGAGTTATATAGCAATTGGAAAATTATTTTTTATAGTCTTTTGAGATACTTTAATAGGAATTTGTAAATTATAATAGTGTTTAAAATGTTAAAAAAACACTTATTTTATAAATGTGATATTATAAGAATGAAGTGAATTTTTAATAATTTAAAGTGATCTTTTAATAAAATATGTTTTCTTGTGTATGAGAAAAGACTACTTCAATAACAAATGGCATGATATTATGATTCGAAAAACATTTGTTTACATCCATTGTTGCACTATGTGAGCAGAAAGAAAAAATATTTTTGTAAGTGCTCATATTTATTAATTTCATATAAATTTCATTAAAATATTACTTTGAATTAGTAAAAATTCAATTTATTCTCATAACATCACATTTATAAAATATGAATGTTTGATATTTTTATATGATATTATACATAGTCCAGTCACATTAATGTGACCACCTGTCAAAAGCCAGAATAACCACCTTTGGCAGAGCAGCCGATTGCAATTCGATCAATTAATTAACGATTGAAATGCTTTCCGATGTCCTAGGTCAACCTTTATATACACTCCACTGCAATGTGCTGCCATTTGCCTTTTGTGATTGGTTATTTCATGTTGACGTCGTAAGTAGATGGTGGTCACATTAATGTGACTGGACTGTGTAATTTACAAATTTCTAACTAAAGTACCTCTAAAGATAATAAAGTTTGCTTTTTTTTTCCAATTGTAAGAAGACCGAAATTATGAAGCTGTTTAAGCACATAACCCCCTCCACCAAAAAAAAATAATAATAATAATGATTTTATTCATTAGCTGTACTAAAAGAGAACTTAATTGTAACAATCACTTTGATAATTTCAATAATAGGTTAATTGTAAAAGAAGTATAAAATGTGCAATATATTTTTAAAAAAACACAGGGGCCAGAGCAGCTTGATGGTTGTTGATTTTAGAGCTGAAAGAACTCAGTTTAAAATCCAACAAACAAAGACGAAATGAAAACTTTCAAATCCCTGCAGGGTATGTTCTTAAATTAGATTCAAAGAAGATATTCATCCCCCCCCCACACACACACATACACATTGTTGTACAGTGTAACACTCTGTAATTTGCAACAATGAATCTGCTATGTATTATAAATTCGACTAATGATCGATTTTGTATAAGTGATTGCTATTTGCAAATAAAAATTTAAAAGAAAAATATTGAATACATTATAATTCATTAGTAATAAAAGTATTATTTAAATCTGTACTAATATTTATACTCTCACCAAGCTTCATTATTTTTTTTTTTTTTGGAGTATTAGGCAAAGTTCTGACGTTTAATATGTGTAGATCTCTATTTTTATCCACAAAAGCTAAACGACGGCTACTTGCAGACCCACATTGATCTAATGCTACTTCAAGTACTTCCATCTGAAAAAAAAAGGAAAATATTTTGTAAGTTATTTACATTATTTAATTTCAATTTAAAAAACTATATAAATTGAATCAAGATAACAGTTATTTAAATTAGTCTTCACATTTGCTATATTAAAATTAAAAGTAAATATTTCATCAATAAATTAAAAACTTTTAAAATTCCAATAATCATCCATTATAATTTTGTATTCAAAGTATAAATAAATGAAGTACAAAAGAGAATAAAATGAAATGAAAAATAAAACAAACATAAAAAGAAATAGTAATAATTTAAACAAATTAATAAGTAAAATTGACATAATTGTGATGAAAAGTTTGAATTCCTTTTTTTTCCTATTTTAATATAAATAACTCGAAATAAATAAGGATAACTTTGATTAGCATAATTGTATCATATATTAAAATATTTTATAATAAACATTACAAAACATAAAACTACAACTGGCTGTGTCAAAGCTATTAATTCACTGTAAACCTATTAAAAAAACTATATATAATAAGCCTATAATGCATATGTTAATAAACCTATTTATTAACATATGCATTAATGTTATATTCTATAAAAACAGATAAAGAGCTTTTGAGTTTTATTATTAATTTTAGAATTAAGGTACAATAAAGGAATAAAAGTATATTTTTCCTATTGATATAATAAATAAAATATATAACTGAATAATATAACAATATAATTTATTTAACTTTTATAAAATCATCATAATATAATGTTTATATAATCATCATAAATAGTGTTATACATATTATTACTTTGAAAAATAGAAAAAACTTTATTTAAAACAAGAAAATTTAAAAATATTTTAATATTCATTCAACTTAAGTTTCTTACTTTGTGTGTAAAGGTTTTCCATCAGGAATATATTTTCCAGTGATGGCATCAAAAATGTGAATAACTTTGGAATGTTAAGAAAGAAAAATTAAGAAAGTTAGTGTTAAGAATGAAGAAAAAGCATGACAATGTACATAAAATAATTTTTAATATCAATTAAAAAGCATTAAAACATTTTTGTGATATATTTTAAGATACTATTATGTAATGAAAATTAAAACAGAAAATTCATACCTTTCTCATCACCTTTATTTCTAATAGACACAGTATCATTACTGAGAGTTACAGTACTTTCATTCAAATAATCTGTTCTCATTCCTGGCCATTTTGGAGCACTGACTGATCGACCATCATAATTGTATATATACAAACCTTGTCCATCAACAAATAAGAAATGCCTATAAAATGAAAATAAATCATTATTAAGTGCCTTTTTAAAGAAAAATATATTTCGGATTAATTTAAAATTTTCTAAGCATAATTTACACCAAACTTATCTCATGTTGTTTATTTAAAAAAAAAAAAGAAAAGAAGAAAAAAGAAACAAAGATTTTATTTTCTTGATAAGAAAAACTTCACCCTCCTCTCGTCTTTTTTAGGATAATAATGTAATTTAATGCTTTTCAAATTTCCTTTTGGTAAAAGCATTTTTATAGATCCCTTTTTCCAGATTAAATATTTATCTATAAACTATTAGAGATTTGTAAATTGTAAAACATAACAATTTCATATTACATTGATTTTTTTTTTAAATAATGATGCACATAATTACAATCTAAAAATTTTTATTACTTCATTTTTGTCCCTTGAATTATATTAATAACTCTTACATTCTTAACTATAACTAAATTATGAATTCCTGAAAATTATTAGTGAAAATATATATTTTCTGAAATATTCATATTATTTAAAATCATTGTAAAAGAAAAATTATTTAAATTCCATCACTGCTGATTTCAGAGATTTGATTTAAATAATTATAAATAATAATAAAAATATTTAAAATATTACATCATTTAAGTGTATTAAATCATTAGTAACTAAGAAAATGAACATATTTTTGATAGTACTACACTTTTGAATAGTATAGCTTACTTCTCTGCTGAACAACCAAAGAAACATTTCCTTCTTTCAGGTCAAAAATGAGAGGAGTATTCCAATTTTTAGTGCTGAAAATACAATTTTAATAAATATATATTACTTCAAATTAATAAAACTATTGATTTTTAATAAAACATTATCAACAAATTTCAATTCATTGATAAGTATTCAATCAACATTTTAGAAAAAAAAAAAAAAGACAACAGACAGACTTTTCAACAAAAGGAGAAACATTTCTGTAGAACATGAATATAAAATTCATTTATGCAACATAACAAGTATAATTATCATTTTTAAATTAAAAATTTTTTAAAAAATTAATTAATGAACAAATAGTAATCAAATATATATTAAAAATAATTATGACATATGTGTTAACAATTCACTTGATGGAATTGTTACATAATATCTTAATGTTTTCAGGAAAAAAAAAATGGGTTACGACAACAAAATTATTTCTTATATAAATTGGATGTAAGAAAGATAAAATTATGTGAAAATTACTCAATAAATGCACAACTTTCAATAGAATATCAGCTATAAAATATAAATTCTTACAGACATTAATTAATAAATAAGTTTTTCAGAAAATGTGCCACATTTAATTTTTCATTCATTAATCTGAAGCTCTGACTTTCGTTAAATATCGTAATATCAGATACTACGATACGTATTATATATATCATAATATCAAATATTTTCACAGAAATTATTTATCTAGTTCCTATTTCTGATTAAGAAAAAAATGCTAATAATTATATATTCATATACCTATAGATATAACACTGTGTAGATGTAACTACAATAAGATGATTATATTCAAAAGAAACTTTAATTATGT
Source organism: Caerostris extrusa (assembly GCA_021605095.1). Lineage (NCBI taxonomy): Eukaryota > Metazoa > Arthropoda > Arachnida > Araneae > Araneidae > Caerostris > Caerostris extrusa. Next base: position 55,281 of record BPLR01020179.1, on the reverse strand, counting down.
TGTCTCGAAAGTCTAAATTTTCCATCAAATCTGTGCAAACATTTTGTACGGTTATGGTTTTTCTCCCTCTTACTGTGGCTTCAAAATGTTTCCATTCTAAACGCCTATAAATAAAATAAAACAAAAGAAATTAGTATAACTCTAAATTAAAGAAATATAAACTTTATAAATAAACTCTTTTTAATAAATTTTATTGAAAGACAAACTTTAATTTCAACTTCAGATTATCACTGTTATGATTATTCTAGTTGTAATAAATAACATCCATTTAAATAAACTTAAATAACATTTTATAATGAAGACAGTACAAACCTCTCGACTACATGTGCAAAAATAACATGACCATTACCACAGCCTCCTGCTACTTGAGTGCCATCAGATGACCACTCCAGACAAAAAAGGCTTTGGGTTTCTGGCTTATCTAAGCTATGAGACCACTGTTATACATGCAAAAACAAAAAAATATGAATACATTTTCTAAAATTTCAGTTGAATATTAATATTTATTTAAATTTATAAAATTCAAGGCACTTTAATACAATTCATATACATACATATGTATATATATATATATATATTTTATTTATTTCCAATGGCAGATTATGAACAGTTACAGCCATAAAAAGAACAACGAAAAAAAACAGATAATACAACAAAACATGCTGAAACAGAGTTCATTAATCTAACAATAATACCAAGATGTAGATCTTTTAGCCACTAAAAAGTGTTACCAGGTGCACTACGGAGAGGTAGATCTTCTGCGCACCCTGTATATATATTAATACATCATATACAGTGATTTAAGTACAAATTTACTATATTTAAAATAAAAATATATATGGAAAATTTTATTAAAAGATAAGTTACTTATTATGCCACTGCAGAATATTGTAGTATTAAAATTACTTATAAAATATATTATTAAAGACTAGAAATTAATCTGGAAATATTTAAAAAAAATATGTTTTCTTAAATAACTTTTGAAATCTTCAATATATTTTTTTAAGCCATAGAGAAATAATAAACACAGCTTGTCAGATGATAATAATTATAAATACATATAATAAATCACCAATTTAAATAATTCTTTTTGTAAAAGATGGAAAATAAACTTTACATTTATAAAATATCTAAATTTCTCTAATTATTTTAAAAAATAAAAATAAGTCCACTAATCTATCAATATAATTTTATAATTTACTATTTAAAAAATGAAAAACCCAAAAATATAATCATACAGTTTTAATTTTTATAATATGCAAATTATGATTTATATATTATAATTGAAACTCTTGATCTAAGAACAATTTAAAAACTAAATAAAAAATTTTAATTTAGACACACTAATTTGCAAAAATAAACATTAAATTAAATTAAATAATATTTAATATTAAGAATATAAAAATTTTAAAATAAGGTCTAAAATATAAAGTATATAGTTTGGAGATTAAATCTCAAATTCTTACCCCAGTTCTATCACATAGACGTAAAGAATTGAAAGAACCAACACAAAACACTTCACCATTAGGTGACCAAGAGACAGATGTTATTGGATAATCATTCGCATGGCTACTGTACAAAATCCTTCCATATGAATCCCAAACCTAAATGAAAAAAAAAAAAAGAACGAAATAGAATATGTCAAATGCCAGTTTGTTGGCTACTAAGCCATAGACTCTATAATATTTCTGGAAAATACAAAGTCTAGTACAGTACACTTATATGAAAGCAAGGCATTTATTTTAATAAATCATATAAGCAACATTTAGTAGAATATTATTAATGAGTACAATAAAAGCTAGCAATCTAAAATTGATAATTGAAGTGTTTTGGGGGAGAATCTTGATGCTCCTGTAAAGGATAACTCAGAAGAAACAAAAACTTACTAAACTATATTACTTCAATGAAGGTCGATCACAATTTAATTAATTTTTAAAATATTTTTGATGAGTTCCACAAGATATCATGTAGCTAAAAGAAATGCTAATCAAGTTAATGTTAAAATTAACATTATATAAATAATTATAAAAATTTATTATAAATAATTTTTCATTTAAATTTAATTTAGAGAAAGAAAAAACACAGAAAAAGTTTAATATTCGCATGCAAACTTTAGCGAAGTCTAAAAATAATTGAAACATTACAAAGTTTTGCAATCAATTTAAGATAAATGCAAAAATACAAAACAAAAATAATTTAAATAATATGATAAAATTGTTTTTCTTCGTAAAACTTACTTTATATTTACAGTCTTCACCGCCAGATACAATCAGATTATTACTGGGATTCCAAGCAACTTTTAAAATAAGACCATCATGGGCTTTCCACTAAAAATATTTTAATTAATAATAAAAACATTTAAAATAAAATAACTTTAACAGATTTAATTTTAAAAAGTTAAATATTTATTCTATTGAAATTTATAATTTAAGTCCTTACTTGTAATGGTTTTGAATTTGGTTGCAAAGGTTTGATCACAAGCATTCGACTTAATGTGTATAATATTTGGTCAGAATTAGGGCCCCAAGCAAGAGAATATACAGGAAAACCTACAATGACAGAACAAATGAAATTTGTACTCATTCTTCATGGAGTTGTAATAAAAAATATTTACAATAAGTTTATATTTTTCCTAATACCATAAAAAATGTGATGCTATTTAGAAATACAACCAGTAACATTTTCTTTCATATTTTTTTTATAAAAATTTAATAATTTTATTTACCTAATAATTGTCTTTAATTTGAATTTATAATAGATAAAATAATTTTAATAAAATAATCAACATAATTATTAAAGCTAAAATAACAAAAAATTAAAAAGTTTATGAAATAAATAAATTAATTTGAAAAAAAAATTATAATTATTTTCTGTTTCATATAAAGATAAATGATTAAAAATAACTTCAATTCTTAGACTATTAACCATTAATGCACAATACATTAATTTTTCTTCTAATGTACATAAAAGTAAAAAATGGTTCAGCTTTATGTTTTATAAGCTCAATAAAATTTTCTTATGTTTATTTTTTAAATTGTGTAGCAAAATTATAAAAGTTTGCAGAAAAAGCAACAACAATAATAAACAAATTAATATTAGTTTTAAAGTAAATTTCAATTTAAATCAGTAAAGCATGAAAAATATTATAAGTTTAAAAATACTAAACAAAAGGCATTAGTATATAAGTAATATCTCATAAAATAAATTTTAATTGAACAAAATAGTATTGAATATAGCACACTAAGAATTATAAACTACTTATATTTTATATAAATTTTAAAATATAAATGTGACTTACTGTTAGATGCTAATGTTGATCTCAACATACCAGTTCGAGACCAAATTTTTATCTGACCATCCTCACCAGCTGGAAAAAAAAAAAAAAAAAAGATAAATATATAATATAAAAATTGATGAAAAAAAAAAATATTTCTTAAAATCATGAAACAAATGCAACTTTCAAATAAGAGATTAAAATTTTTATTCATATATGTTATTTTTTTTAAATTTCATAATTTATACAATCAATATTTCAATATTGACACAGTTTTAAAATATTAAAAAGTCATCTGAAAATGTAAGCATTTCAAGAAATAAGGATATCAAGATAATTCAAATGAAAGAATAAAGTATTTATCTGAAAACATTATTAAAGAATAGTTAAATTGAATCTTTGTAACTTTCTTAGTATATTAATGCAAATAAAAAAAAAAATTCATATTTTAAGTACTTATCATTGCTTTTTTAAAGAAAGTTTAATTTAAAACATTTGTTTTTAATGATGTTTTCTTTATTAGTTACATTGCTATTTCAAAGTTAATCATTAAAAAAAAATCATATAGCTTTTAAATAACTGTTATTTCAAAAAGAGTTAATAAAATAGCTAAATTCTTTTTAGCATTGAATTTGATTTTAGAATAATTTCTTACACTTGAATATATTTTTGGAATTTTCTAATTTAAAATAATGTAAACATATATATTTTGCAATAAAACTATTATTATTTGTATAATGTTCAATAAATAAAAGATTTTTGCAAAATATTTATTTAAAATCACAGAATATTAGAAAAGTATTGTACTGTAGATATCAATTATGATTATATATATTGGAATTATTTTAAATTATAAGATTTGATTATTTAAAATTTTTATACTTAATGACCCTTGAAAGCAATGATTTAAATACAATTCAACACTGTATTTTATAAAACTTTTTTTCAGTGATGTTTAAAATGATTACTACTGTAATCATTTTAAACATCTACTGTAACTAAATATACTGGATAAATACTGTAGAAATCTAAAATATATAACTACCTGTAACAAATGCTGTTCCATCGTGACTCCAACGACCAGAAAGAACTGCACCTCTATGAGCTTCGATACTCTTTTCGATTCTGCCAGTTCTATTGATTATATGAAACTTTCCTATGAAGGATCACAATAAAATACATATATGTAAAAATAAATAAATAAATAAAAAAATTTGTAAACACTTTTTTTTTTTTTTGTATGATTTGTTGCTTTATTCAAAGAGAAAGAAAGGATGTAGTTATCAAGCACATGTTATAGGACTTATTTATTTAGTTATTCAACTAAAGTTTTAAAAATTTTTGGTTTAGTTACAGTCCTTGAAATTGAAATGATTTTTTAGATAATTTTAAAAATGTATAAGCAGTTAAAAAAAATACATAAGGCAATAAATATAAAAATTAATTTTTATTTCTTAAAATAAAACAGCTGTTTATTTATGATGAGCTTTTTAAGTATTAGATTTTATTATTATAATTCTGCATTAATTCAATAAATCAAAGTTAATATAAATAAATATTTCAAATGTTTTGCAACATTTTTTAAAAATAAACATGCTATATGAATATTTGAAAATTATTATCTTACAAATTGATTATCTTGAAAATTATTAACTATTATCTTACCATCAGTAGTAGTAATAATAAAAACATCTCCTCCAATTTGCTTTTTAAGGCCACCTGTCGTTGAAGTTCTGGGGAAAATATGCATATCAGTTGGAAAAAGATCATTTGGAAGAGTTAACAGCTTAGTAGTCTCATTTGTCACAAGATTCCATATGAGAACTTCATGATCATCAGCACAAGAGAACACTTCGTCAGTAGTGTTCCAAGCGATGCAACTCACGATGTCAGTATGTATTTATTAGTTAAATAAAATATTAAACAAATTAGAAAAATGCAATATTTCTATATTTTTACATTAAAGAAGAACTTTATAAATTATTTCTTAAAAACATATTTACATGTACATTTTATAGTTAATATGAATCCTGCATACATAATAATATTTTTCACATTAAGCTTAATAATGAAAACGTAAGATATATTATAAATGTATTTAATACAAAACTTTATAATATTGTTCCTCAAGAGTAAAACACATTATCTCTTATCATATTACAGAATAGCTGAACCCAAATGCACATCCAATATAGATGGCTCTTAAATAAATTTTAAAAATATTTTATATTTAATAATTAATTATTGCTATAATTTATTATTTTGATTAAATATTTTGTAATGAAATCATGATAGATATAGAGTTTAGAAAAAAAAAGAATAGAAAGTGGAGGTTAGTAGAGTATACTTAGAAAGAATGATAGTGGTAGTATACTTAGAAAGCAGAGTATAAAAATAAAAAGTTGAGAATAAATGTTGTATACTTAGAAAGAAAGGTGCAAATAATTTATGATATTGCTGTTGTAATATAAAAAACCTAAAATGAAGATAGTAATTTCTGAAAAAAACTGCTTTAAAAAATAAGCTTTTTTTACCAGTCATTGCATTAATAGAAAGGAATTCAGAGGTCTAAATTTATTTCATATTTTAGAAATAGCAAACATATATATATATATATTTATTCTTCCTAATTTTAAAGCTCTAAATGTATAAATGTAAGTGTATTTATTTTCTACAAAGTTTATTTACATTCTATTACTGTAAGTCTGCATATAATAAAGATTTCGTGATAATGCTTTATGTATTATAAGTCAAAAAATTATAATACTTTTACAACAAAATAACAAATTATTAATGATTTATATTATAGGAAAACTATTATAATTAAACATTTATAAAACAGCATAAGTTATATTAGCATTTTTAAAATATTTAAAAGAAATGATAATAAAATTGTCTTTAAATACAAAAATTAAAAATAACTTTAACTTATTAACAAATTAATCAAGTGATTATATGACCCAATAACATAAACAAAAAATTGAAAAATCTTTTTTTTTTTTTTATCCCTTCCATTATTTACTACAAAATAGAAAGAAATCAAAGAAATATGAAAAATATATAATTGTATTAAACTGTGTTTAACAAGTTGAAAATATAATTCTAAAAGGATATGACGAGGTTCTTTTCCAAGGTAAGTTTTAAATCTCATATTTCAATTGTTTACGATGTAATTTTACCAAAACTTTTATTTTCTAAACACATTTTTTCACAATTAAAATTCACAGATTATTACTTCATTTAAAGAAAAAAAAACTATATCCATTTTCTTATTTAAGTTTGTAAAAAAAACATCTATACTGAAACTCAAGACACAACAGCCGTTGTCAAGACTGTAAATACGAAAATCTAAGAACGTAAACAGGAAAATTTAAGTAGCCTCTACTGTTGCAACCATACTTGATATCGTTGCCATGGCAATTACCGATGGTTACAGTTAATTCTTTTTTTTTTTCTCCTTTTTACTTTAGAAGGCGCTCAAAATAGCCCCTTTATACCCTTTTTTTTTTTTTTTTTTTTTTAATTTTTCCTTGCATTTCTTTTCTTTTTCAGATGCAAGAGGCTGTAACTGAAAGCACAATAGCATTTTTGACTAGGATGTGGCTGAGCAGTTACTGTTCCTTGTGTGCTGTTATACTTCCTTGATTTTTATTATTATTTGCAGCAAATATAACAAAATTAATGAAAATATAAAAATTAAATCTTTATTAATTAATGCACATTAAAAACATCAACAATTTTATCTTATGTTAAAAATGTACTTAAAAAAATGAGCTTTCATTTTAATACTAAAATAATTTATAGTATCGAGATTCTCCCCAAATCTTGGAAAAATCGAGAACAAAAACATCTGTCTTGACCACGATTCGAACCTGATTATCGGCTGCCACAATGCAAGGAAAACAACTGGCGTACCAATCACGGAGTTCTAATGATACTTTTAATCTTCTCATCAGAATTAATATTTAAATACTGAATTTCTGTGGCTGGCTGATTTATGTTAGTAGGCTATTAAAATAAAATTGCATAAAAATAAAACTTTAAAAACAATAGCTAAAGATATAAATAATAAAAGAAATAAAGAAAGAAAATTAATTAAAAAAAAAAAAAAAAAAAGGAAAAAATGTTTAAATTAAATTTAAAAATTTGGTACAGGTTGGTACTTAACATGGTGGATATTAAAAATTCACCAAATAAAAAACGTACTTTCACACTGCCGTTAATTTATTTTTATTTCTTCAGAATTTTTTTCTGCAAATGTTGAAGTTTAAACCCATTCTCTTTCAAATGTTAGGTCGTAACTCTGACCATTGCGCTGGATCGCCTACAAATGCAGAAACTAAAATTGCATTCAAATTCTGGCCCCAGATACGTAGATTAATTATAATGGGTTGTAAATAAAATCAATGATGTTTATTCCGAATAACAAGCTGGGTATCTCTTGACAGAAAGGAAGCACTCGAATGAAATATCATAATTAGCCTGGACTAATGCAACGTAGCATACTAATCAATGTAAAGTAAATAATTTAGCATCACATCATAATTATTTAGACATTTTATTAAAATATATTTGTACAATTTTTGTAAAAGGTTAAAACAAAGGAAGTATTGCTCCTGCTTTTTTTTTTTTTTTTTTTTTTTTTTGTAACAATTCATTTAAATTAAAAAAAGGGGGAAAACAATAATTAAAAGAAAAATTACATCTGTAAGAGTTCGTTTAGAATATCTATATACATAATTGATGGATGGTGCTGCCAGAGAACATGCGATACGGGCGGACTTTTCAGAGTTGGGAAATGCAAAGGTGCTATCTTGAGCCTCTCCTTTTTTTTTTTTTTTTTTTTTTTTTTAGATAACAATTTTTGATTTTATTTTGAAGAAAAAAAAAATAGGATTTCACCGCAATAATTCTTAGCGCCAAAGAATCTCAGCAACATTTTTTTAAAAATAAAAGTATAGTACTTACGATTAACAATAATTAATAGTTAATGAATAATAATAACTGAATACGAAATAGTTATAAAGTTAAAATACTAATATTTCAAAACAATTGTTAACAGAAAATGAATCATCACACACGCACACACTCATATATAACACACATACACACACACACACACTCATATATAACACACATACACACACACACACACACACACACACACACACACACACACACATACACACACACACATATATATACATACATATTATATATATGTGTGTGTGTGTGCGTATATATTCTCTCAGTCCTCAGTTTTATTAAGAACTTTCAAATCATCCTATCAACTTCTAATAAAGCCATCTATTTTCTTATGCTACTGATTATAATTTCACTACCCATCGCGCGGAAAAGGAGCAGGCAGCCAAGTCGGACGGATTCAAAAAGAACGATTTCAAGGGAGAGAAAAATTAACTTAAGATTTTAACTGCAATAAAAAGAATTTATTATTTTTAATAAATGATATTTTAGATTGCTCGATATTAAAAGAAAAACTATATGAAAAAATTCCTCACTAATCATTCTGCTTTTTTTCTTTTATAGCAGCTTTGCTCATCGTAAATCTGACCAACAACACACCCAATCACTCTCTTAAAGTTCCTATCAACACGTTGTCAAGCTGTTATATTGTGTTGAATTATACTATAAAATAACTTGCATTGTCGAACTGTTATTTATTAATTCCTGACATTCTGATAATCTTCTCCTCTCTCCCTGAAAGATTAACGAATTTTTAAAGTTAATTTTCATTTTATTCTAGAGATTTACGAAAATTTGCAAAGTTCCAATTTTTATCATTTCAGAGAGCTAGTGAGCTCCAATAAAAGCATTAATTTATTAGTTCTATTAAGCATTTGTCATCTCATTTTTAATTTGAGCCAGTGTGCTCCAATTAAGCATTTGTCATTATTACTTCTATTTCTTATCATCTGTAAGTGGAAGCATTTTTGGTTCCTCTTTGTCATCGCTAGATTTGTTTTATCTAGCAATCTAGCGAACAGAAATAATGTGGTTAATGTACGAGTTATTCTTTGATAAAGCTATCTTCAAGATGTTATAACAACACTGATCGATAAAATTTGACTTTTTGACTGTTAAATTAATTAAAATGATTGTTAGTTTTGGAATATTTAGCTTTGATTTCAAGTTTACATAGCTTCTTTTGTAGCAGGTTTTTTTTGTAATACGAAATTAAAAAGTTCATACTATTATAAGGTGGTTTGTTTTATTTAATTTACTTACATCTATAAATCTAAATCAAAATCTAGTTTTAAACGATTTTCTACTGTATTTTACTTGGGAAATGTCCTTTTAAGTATCCAGCATATTTGGATTCCCTTTTCCCTAATAACATTTTTTTCATTTTTGAAGCCTCTTGGTGGAATCGCTCACCGTGTTCGGCGCTCATAACTCCAGAAATTTCAGGAAAGAAGTCTAAGTATGAATCCAGAAAATGTACTTTTAGGAAGTTGCATCGTAGAGCTTTATAATTTTGAAGAAGTTCTAAAATTAGATCTCCTTGTTCTTAGCTTTTTTAGCCTTGTTCTTAGATTTCTTTTTCAGTTTCGACCTTTTTAAGCGACTTTCTGGCAGCTTTTTAACCCCATTCAAACGTGCCTCAAAGTCATGGTCCTTCATAAACTCTCTTATTTGTAGGACTTCAAATATACTCTTTTTTATTTTAGCCTCATTGATCCTAAGGAATTTGTCCAGGAAACCTGGACCACTTTTATTCATCGTCAACAAAACTTTTCATTTCGAATTTGATGAGCAAGGAAGGAAGATATGCGTATCTAGGATTTACAAATGGTTTAGAAGTTAAATTTTTTTGTCCAGACATCAGATTTCTTTTAGGCCGTTGCTTCTTGACTGAATATTTTTGCGATCTCTGCTATCCCACTCATAGAAAACAACAAAATTTAGTATATCCTTGTTGGAGACCTAAGTGCTATAACTAAAGTGGTTGGAGAAGTTGGTTGTTTTTGTCCAGGTATCAGATTTTTTTTAGACCCTTGCTTCTTAACTAAATAATTTTTGCTATCTATACTATTCCACTCGCAAAATTTAGTATATCTTTGCTGGAGACCTAACAAAAGTGCTATAACTTTCAAATCGCCTCATATACTTCAAAAATGTGCTAGCACTATATCTTTGATAGCAAAATCTTCATGTTTTCATACGTCTCCTTCATATGGATTGCATAGGCAAGAGAAATCGAAGGTTTCTCATTTCTAAAAATGAAGCATGGCTTTTAAACTGAATTCAGATGAATCTATAAACAACCTCCATCTCTTAGGATCATAAATCGATCATAATAATCGATGAGTTTGCAAGAAGAAAACTGAATTTAATTTGCAATTTCATGCAATATTTTGGAAATTAACATTTTTGTGTAGTAATTTTTCGTAATGTTCTCTTATGTATAATTCAAATTAGTACAATGTAAAAATTATTAATAAATAATAATTAAAATATGAATTTCGACTTAAGATACATTTTCTATTATTTGTAGTTTAGTATGGTCTATTGTTCTTTCTCAAACGGTTAGAGTTTATTTTGTTGAGAATTTCCTATCCCTTAACCCCCCAAATACTGGTTGGGCGCCTGCTTGCAAGTTCTGGGCAAGTTTGGAATATAATAAAATTGTGTCAAATATCTTACTCCAAAACCACAGTCCGAAAAAAGGTGGGAATGTTGCGTTTAAAATATGAAATTTGTGAAACATCAAGTACTACAGTTTTCGGCTTTTAAATACTTTTATAGACATACCAGTGACATAAAAACGAAACCCGAAATTCTTTTTTCATTTGGGCAACAGCCCCCTTGGTGGACCAAGGCCGTCTATTGGCAGATTTCAAAACATGAGAGGCTTTCTTTTTTTACAGGGTAGGATTGTCAGCCCTACGTCCATCAGTCATATTAGATAGGAAACTACGGCTTAGAGTGGATTTCGAACCACTACAAACAACCATAGCATGGCCGGACTCTGGAAACAGTTAGGAATTCTGTGACACCGAGCGTCAGAGCGCTACCCACTTGGCCATCAGGTCCAAATTCAATCAAATGAAAATAAACTTACTTCATTTTTAATTTTTATTAAGTTTGGTTATTTGGTATGACATCTTGAACGAAGGTGATAATGTGAAGAAAATACTTTAAAATTCAAATATAGATATTGGTACTGAAAATTCATATTTAAATGGGCTTTTTAAAATCTTTTTGTAAATTATCGTGAATCAGGATTCAAATATTCTCGGTAAAAGAAAAGAAAAAAAATTGTTAAATTCTGGATCTGAATTTAAGAATGACAGAACTGGACGAAAAACAAAAAAAACAAAAATTTTATAAAGGAATTCATTAGTAGACGATGTTTTTTTTTTTTTTTTTTTTTGTTTTTAAAGAAACATGCTTTATAATATTTAAAATCCGTTAACTTTTAAAGTATCAAGAGGGCCTTAAATATAGATAACCTTAATTTGCCTTTCCTTTTCTTTTTTAATAAGCTTGTTAGTAATTTTATCCCCATCACCAACATTTTTTTCATGTACTCAAATTTAACATAGTGATTAATATATATATATTGCTTATTAAAAAAGGTGCAAGAAAAAAATGGTACTCCATTTTGAAGTTGTCAGGGAAAAACTAAATGAATGACTTAATTATTTAGCACTAAATGAAGTCTAAATAAGATATTTGCAAGGAAATAGCCTAATCATATCTGAAACAAGAGATAATTTATTTTGAAATATGAAATAATTTTTGTATTGAAGACAACGTAATGAAAGGCCAAACTCAGAGCTGGCATTTCTATTCTGAAATTGTTTTCTAGACTTTCCGTTAATTCCGAGATGCACATCTAATGGATTCCTTCAAATTAGTATTAGTAGCAACGGGATTGAGGATTCTCTAGTAAAGGTTGCTTTTCGGATACTTCCCAGTCCGATATGCTTTGCACTTATAATGAGGTGTTCTCGAATTTGGAAAGACAGTTAAGGATCTCTGGAATGTCCCTCCAACACATAATTGGTTCTCAAGAGATTGTTCTGGTGGTGAACTGTTTTTGGGGTCTATAGAAGCCAAAAAAACTTGCTTATCACGTTTCGCCAGTGGACATTTGAGGAGTCTCACCTATGATCAAGAGTAGAAGATTTTTGGGACCTCAACAAGTGTAGGATTGTTAAGTATCGCCTGTTCATATTTCAAACTGTCTTTACATTGGACTAGGTTTTTTCTAAACCTCTTTTATTCTTAGACTTTTTGAACTTATGAATTTGGACCATATTGGAGATCAGAAACAACAACAATAAGGCCAAAAGTAAATTAAAATGAGCATAATTCATATTAGAGAACAATCATTAAAGACTATTTTTTTTTTTTTTAAATTTAGTAGTTAGGAGATCTCAGAGACTGGTATTTTGTTGTTTACTATGTTAAATAAATAAATTCCATATTCTAAGTTTTAAATAAGTATAAAATTAATATATCGTGATATTAGATGGACGATATATCGCTTTTAGAAATTTCAACATCGTCCAGCCCTACCCTATACCTTCCATTGAATCTGTTACATCTTTGAAGGATTTTCGTTAAATTGGTCAACATTTGGAAAGAGCAACAATATATTAGATATACATGAGGGCATAAATGGTTTGGTGGATTGCACGTTAAATTTCTGAACTGCAAAATTTCTGTTTGGAACCCTGTAATGGACAGATTTACGTTCTAACTGTGATTGACTATGGCTGATGCCATCCTATGAGTAACACTGAATTTACTACATATCTTCATTAAATTCACAATGAATCTCCTGCAGATCACTATTGGACTCGAGGAGCAAAGGGAGCGGGTGCAAACCACCCAGAGCTACCCTTGGTGATGTTCCTCCAAAATTGTTGTTGGTGGGTGTAAAGTAGCAGGTCTTCATGGTGTTCCTTGGATAACACCTGAAACTTTCAATGTGTTTGCTTTTGTACCATCATTCACGAAAGTAAACACATTGAAAACAACTAAAAACTATATCATTTCAATCATCAATACTTTTACAGTGTAGAAGGTTATTTTCCTGGAGGTATTTTTAGAGCTAGCCGACAACATTTGTACCTACTACGTTAGGACAACGTTGACGAAAGGCAAAAAGTAAAGGGAAATTGCATATCAACCAGCCATTTTGAAATAGGATGTAATAAGCGGATTGATTTCATAATGTTTTTCTCCAAAGAAAATTTATCTCTGATCAAGCTGGCCTTTGGTACCACAGGTTTCAGGTTCGAATCATGGCGGTGGCAGGATTGTTCATTATTGGTTTGGAATCCACGATAAACAGTAGGTCCCAGCCTAAAGTATGCAAAAAATGACCGTAGGGCGACAAACCAAACCTTCTCGAACTTCTACAGTAAAAAGGGCAATGTCAATATTTACTGGTTTTATTGCTTTCAGAAACGGGGGACTTCACGGCGATTGTGACTGTGTATAAAAATTTCTATTTACAATCAGGATGCTGACGGGGGGGAGTTTTCGGGGTTCCTCCCAAATGACACTCAACTATGAGGCAGTTTTTCTTGGAGGTGTTCTTGGAAGGCATCATTTCCTCATCCGTTTAATAGACTGTTTCATACACAAACCCCTATCCTATCTCCTTAGGATTCGGAAATGGAGAAGTGGGGTGGAGAAGTCTTTTTGGGCATCATAAATCTATAGACTGGAAAGTCCTTTCATCATTCTCGAGAAGGAGAAAGGACAAATTAACTGATAATATCTATGGAGTTGTTTGTTCCAAATTGTGGTTGCCTATTGTGGCTACAATGTAGCAGGCCATCTGTACAAACATATCAAAGTTGTATGTATATAGTAGTATGAGTAAAGAGATAATAAATAATCGAAACATGGTTAGTTTTACGTGGGACATTGATTTTTAGATTTAGCTTGCTTCTCATTTAAGTTACTTTTTCTCCATTTTGTATCAACCAAATTTTTAATAACTGTTTTTTTAGCTTTTATAAATGCTTATTGTTAAAAGTATTAAAAGAGAAACTTTTAAAATTCGAAAAAAAAAAAAAAGAATGAAACAGATTTTTGGCCTTTATTCTATAAAAAAAGTAAACACTAAAATATTAAATCAGTATTTTTAGTCAACATTTTCTAATTTATTACAAACTAGAAAATATGACCAGGTTAAAATAAATAGCATAATATATTTTACTTTGAAAAGTTAAGGCTAATAGTTTTGGTGACCAAGAGATTTACCTATCGCAATACTTTGGTAAGTACATTGCACAAAAACTTATTAACGGAAAATCTAAAATTTGAAGTCAGACAAATGTAAAGGAAAAAATTTTAATATAGAATACAATCTTACGGCAGTGGATCATTACATGTCCTGAAGCAATTAAAATAGTTATACAGCGTATTTGTAAACTGTTTTTATAAAATAAAAATGAGGATAGCATATCTTAAAACGAACCTTTTACCGTGGAACATATGGTTGAATTTCCCTCTGATATAACCTCACATCTATAATATTTTTTGTTGTTCCAATGCAACTGGCAAACACTTAGACTGCTTGGTCTTGGATGCCTTAAGGCAAGTGCTGCACAGATGTTACTCACTTTGCATTACCCAGGGGGCGCGTGTAACTTGAAGATACGGACGCGCAGTAACAATGCCCCCGCAACGCTCTACGATCCTATTAGGCCGGGACCTACGGTTTAAAGTGGATTCCGAACCACTACAAACATCATGGCACCGCCGGGACTCGAACCCGAAATCTGTGGTACTGAGCGCCAGAGCGCTAGCCACTCGGCCATTCAGGCCGCCACATCTATAATATAACTTAATATAATCTTACAGCAATCGATCATTACATATTCTTATGCAATTAGAACAGGGTATTCGTAAACTGTTTTGATAAAATAAAGAGGATGATAGCACCTATTAAAATGAACTTTTACCGTGCGAATTTATAGTTGAATTCCCCTCTAATATCTATATATAACTCATAATATAATCAACGATCATTACATGTCCTGATGTAATTAGAACAGCTATACAGGGTATTCGTAAACTATTTTCATAAAATAAAAATGATGATAGTACCTATCAAAAACGAAACTTTTACCATGGAACCTATGGTTGAATTCCACTCTGATATAGTCTCATATCTATATATAACTCATAATATAATCTCACGGCAACAATTAGAACAGTTATACAGGGTATTTGTAAACTGTTTTGATAAAAAAAAAATGATATCACCTAAAACGAACCTGATGATATCACCTATCAAAACGAACCTTTACCTATGGTTGGATTCCACTTTGATAAAAATCTCATATCTATATATAACTCCTAATATAATCTTACAGCAATCGATCAGTACATATCCTGATGCAATTAGAAAGGGTATTCGTAAACTGATTTGATAAAATAAAGAGGATGAACCTTTCTTCTATTAAAATAAACCTTTACAATGGAAATTATGGTTGAATTTCCCTCTGATAAAATATCATATATATATATAACTCATAATATAATCTCACGGTAATCAATCATTACATATTCTGATGCAATTAGAACAGTTATGCAAGGTATTCGTAAACTGTTTTGGTAAAATAATAATAATGATAAAACCTATCTATGAATTCCTCTCTAGTGTTAGAAAAAAATAACTTCAAAAATACGTCCAACAAGTTTAAGTTTTCACTTTGTACATGATTTCTATAAAGAATCAGAATATAATATGTGCTTCTCCATTTTTCATTACATATATCATAAATACAGTCAAATCTATTTGTGAATACACCCATTTTCTCTTTTGAGCATGTAATGGAGCAAACGTTTCCTGGGTAATATTAAATCGGATATACTAGTATATTAATGACGAAAGTTTTACCTAAAGATTTGGTATTTAGTGGCGTCATTAAATACTAAATATACCTAATGTACAAATACAATATAATATATATAATATACTATACAATATAATGTAATATAATATATTATATATTATAATATACTAATACCTAAACATAAGATATAGTATTTAAAAAAATGAAATATAACTTTGCATAATAATTTAAACATTGTTGAAACTTAATTCTACTTTTAATTTACCATAATAATTTTGTTTTACCTTTTGTTAATACTGATGCCAAAATTGAAAATTGAAAACTTAAAAACTTAACATTCTTCTGAATTTCAACAAAATCACTTTTTTAAAAAAAGAAATGGTATTTTTAAAATTCACGCAATTCCATTGCTCAATAGAATATAATGCGGTATTAATTCGCCGGAAATATAACTACAGAACTCATTCTGACTATTTCTCTCCTCTCCACCCCAGGAGGGAAAACAAACGATCCACAACGCATCCTGGGACGAATTGTCGTCTGGCCACCCTCCCCTTGCCACAGAGATCATTGTTTCGAGCCATAGAACAGGACATCATAGTCTCCCACCAGGGGGTGCTCTCAAATGAAACAGAAGGTCGCATCATATTACTCTACCCCCATCCCATACCCGGGTATCGCCATCCCCCAGGATGTCACAGACAGCAGTTCGGACCAGGCACGCGCTGGCACGACAATCGCTTGCGACATAAACCCTCGAACCATTGTCTCTATCTTGGTCTAGGGTTACATTTGTGGAACAATGAGGAACGTTAATGACTAGAGGCATCCCGCTGTTGCGCGGGAAGGAATAGAAACCACTTAGCAAATGTTTCTGGGAGCTCTTCCTTCTGTGCCATGTTCCAGGACAATAGATCCTGCCCTCTTTTTGTTGTCCTTCCACAAGGAGCCATCAATGGAAGATGGAAGAATAAAAAAAAAAGGGAGAAGGATATTTTCCAAATTGATAGAAAGTTTTAGAGGATCGCCGTTGTGGACCATTGAATGAAGGGGATTCATTAAAGATTCAGGTATGGGCATGGAGACTATGAGGGCCCATTGTGGTGGCTCGGCGGGACATCTGGGATTCTGGCCCCGAAGAATGTTCTGTGTAGCGTCTTGGTTTTCTTTTTCTTTTCGGTTTGTGTTTCTGGTCGAGTTTGTCATTAAGTCGTCGGAATGGAACTGATTGGTGTGGGTAATGGATAATAGGTTTTTAACAATGGATATCAATGGTTCGGAAAAAGTAAGGTACTTTTAATAGAGAAAGCAGGTTTTTATTAAGTTCAAATAAATATTTTTAAATTAATGGTAAAGTTATAATTTTAAATTGGTAGAATATTAAAAAAAGTAATAAATCAAGGAATAAAAATTCAGTAAATGATTGATATCTTTTTCCGATTTTATATATTAATTAGAGAAAAATAATTGTTGATGATTAAATATGGTGGATTCTGTTGAAACTAGTTTCTGAGCGAATGTTGTCTATTAAGAATCTTTAAACACAATAAATTTAACATAGAATTTTTGCGTATGGTATTGTTAATCATAAATCTCTCTACCAATAACCTAATGATATTAATGTATCTTTAGAATGTATTATGATGACAATTAAAGGAAGTAATGAAGATTATGTGTACATAATATTATTACATACCATACTATTTATGCATCTGTGCCTTAAACTCTTGCAACACGAGGTAGCTACAACAATTTCTTATAACATAGATTTTATAACAGTTTCTTACAACATAGACTTTACAACAATTTC
Source organism: Caerostris extrusa (assembly GCA_021605095.1). Taxonomy (NCBI): domain Eukaryota; kingdom Metazoa; phylum Arthropoda; class Arachnida; order Araneae; family Araneidae; genus Caerostris; species Caerostris extrusa. Next base: position 37,349 of record BPLR01020179.1, on the reverse strand, counting down.
TTAACACTGTACCATACTTACATCATTTTATTAAAGTTATTTATAAAGTTCTTTATTGACTTTACAAATGGCATTATAAATTAATTATGTGTCTTTCATATCATAATGATACCAAAAATTCTAAAAGTTCAGTCTAATATTTATATAAACCTCTTTATCTCTTTTCACACACAGGCCATCCAAAGTATATTGGACGCAATACAAAATTATTTAAAAATAAATCTAGAAAGGATAAAAATAAACTTACATACAATAAATTTCTAATTACTGCAAAATAAATTTCGATATGAGATTCTTCGGTTTTTCGTAGTACATCTAAGGGATACTCAAACAGAATTCTCAGTAGAATTCTGTTTAAGTATCGCCAGATGTACCATGGAAAATCCACTTCTCAAATAGAAGTGATTATTCTTTAGATTTAACCATTGGATCTTTAGAGTGATGGATTTATGTGAAAGATTGCATCTATTAGATGACTTGTTCTAATTTACAGAAACAGAAAAACTTAATGCTGCTGCTGCTGTTTCATAACGGCATTCATTCTCGGCTACAGAATATAAAACATTTTTAGTTTCCATGAACTAACTCTTTTAAATCAAAGAAATAAGTTGGTAAACATCATGCTACAATTGCTAGCAAATTTATATGCCGAATTCAATAGAAGAACCTGAAACCATACCTTTAAAACAATCTTAATCACAAGTATAAAAACTTCAAAGACGATTAAAAATAAAAACTTGAGACAAGCATTAACACCAACTAGGACTAAAGTATCAAAAGAGTGTCATATAGAAAATATTAGTCTAGAATTTTTAAATATTTTTTGGACATAAAGAATGAATTATTGTATGAATAAGAACAGATGAGAAACCGTAATGTCTTTTCCTATTTGTAATTCTTCCTTTCTTTTTTTTTTTTTTAAATAAAAATAAAAAAGTTTGGTGTAAATGACAAAAAAATAAGATACTAAATTAATTAAAAAAATAATTGATACAAATATTTTCGAAGCTTTTAGATAAAAAAAATAAATGGATTTTAAAGTAATATTATTTAATGTAAAAGATTAAATTTGTTTTTTTTTTTTAACATTATGTTGCCATAATTGTTTTTATATGAAGCAAATGATAAAATTATATAATTGTTTGTTAATTTTTCTTTTATTCATGAACATAAAGTAGGTTTTTTTCTTTATTTGCTGATGCCCTTTTTTTTTTTATTTGCCATAAATGTTTTATGCATGAAATAAAAAGATGAAATTATATAATTGTTTGTTAATTTATCTTTATTATTCATCAGTGTGATGTTACTTATTTGTTGAAATCGAGTAACTCAGATATCTCCTAGTTATTATTAACATTATTGTAAAATTGAAAATTCACATCATCAACAAAAATATGCGCATTTATTCTCTATAGTAGTATATTCTGAGCGATTTAACCCCAAATGAGGATCTGATTAACAACAATAATGGAGGGGGGAGGAACAACCCTTACAAAGGAATTGAATACAAGGATGAAAAGAATGCAAGGGTGAGTTCCTCTCTAGATCTCTTGACTTGTCATCAACAATGCAGAGGTGCCACAATTGTTTTACATACGAAATTAACAATAAAATTATATAATTGTTTGTTAATTTCTCTGTTATTCATCATCATATGTCAATTTATTTGTTTAAACCGAGTAACTCAGGATGATATATGCTAATTATTATTAACATTATTCAAAAATTTAAAATTCACATCATCAAAATAAATAAATGCATTTATCCTTTATAACTAAAGTGGCATAATCTGAGCGATTTAACCCCAATTGAGGAATTCTTTAAGAACAATAATGTAGAAAAAAAAAAAAAAAAAAAAAGAGGGAAAGAGTACACACGGGTGAATTTCTTACAAAGTAATAAATACACGAGCGATTCAGAACCAAATGAGGATTTCTTGAACAACAATAATAACAAATCAAGGAATGTACGAGTAAATTCCCTTCTAGATCTCCCGATTTGTCACCAACAATGCAATGTTACCATAATTGTTTTATGCACGAAAAACAATGAAATTATTAAAATTTGTTATAAATTCTTCTATTATCTTTTTTTCTTTTCTTCTAATGCAGCTGTCAAATAGACCGCGATCTTTCGCCATAAGGGCTGCACCGATGTTACTCACTTTGCATTACCCAGGGGGAGCGTGTAAGATGATGGTAAGCCACGGAGTAACAAAGCCCCCGTAGCGCTCTACGATCCTATTAGGACCGGGACCTACGGCTTAAAGTGGATTCCGAACCACTACAACATCCATGGGCAAAGCCGGGATTTGAACCCGGTACCTGTGGTACTGAAAGCCAGAGCGCTAGCCATTCGACCATCAGGCCCCAATTTTTCTATTATTTATAAGCATAAAGTATGTTATTTTATTTGCTGAAATAATGGTAACTTCCTATCATACCTGATAGTTATTTCTAACATATTCTGGCAATGAGAATTCACATCTCAAAATAAATAAATGCATTTATCCCTTTGAAATTAAAGTGACATAACCAGAGCGATTTAATGCCAAATGAGGATCGCTTTAATAATAATAATAATAAAAGCGCCCTCTCTAGACCTCTAGACTTGTCACCAACAATACAATGTTCCCATAATCTTTTAGATATGAAATTAACAATGAAATTATAAAATTGCTTGTTAATTTTAATTTTATTCATCATTGCAATGCTACTTTATTTGTTGAAACCGAGTAACTCAAGATCCTATCTGCTAATTATTATTAACAATTAATCAATATAATTATGAATTGTTAAAATTGAAAATTCACATCATCAAATAAGTAACTAAAATGACATAATCAGAGAGATTTAACCCCAAATGAGGATTTTTTAACAACGATAATGGGGAAAGAAAGGGAAAAGAATACGCGGGTGAATTTCTTGCCCTTGCAAAGGAATAAATAAAAGGGAAAAAGGGATGAATTTTCCTGTAGATCTCTCGACTTGTCGATGTTGCCATAATTGTTTTATACATGAAATAAACAATGAAATTATTAAAATTTTTTGTATAAGCATAAAGTATATTAGTTTATTTGCTGAAGCAGAATCATACCTGCTAGTTACTCCTAACATTATTCTGGCAATGAAAATTCGCATCTGAAAATAAATAAATACTTTTATCATTTTGAAATTAAAGTGGCATAATCAGAGCGATTTGAAGCCAATTGAGGATCTTTTAATAATAACAATATGAGCCAAGGAATGCACAAGTGAATTGCCATCTAGATCTCTAGACTTGCCGCCAACAATACAATGCTGTCATAATTGTTTTAGATAAGAAATAAACAATGAAATTATTTAAATTTTTTTGTATAAGGATAAAGTATATTAGTTTATTTGCTGAAAACGGATCATACCTGCTAGTTATTGCTAACATTATTCTGGCTATGAAAATTCGCATCTCAAAATAAATAAATACATTTAGCCCTTTGAAATTAAAGTGGCTTAATCAGAGCGATTTGACGCCAAATGAGGATCTCTTTAATAACAATAATAATAATAAAAAAAGGGCCAAGGTGGTGAAAGGAACACGGCTGAATTCCCTCCAGATCTCTTGACCTGTCACCAACACCCATGAAATGGAATGGGAGGGGTGAGGGTGGGGCGAAACAAATTGCGGGAACACTACACACACGTCACTCCCTCATTCAGTGAGTCCATCGTTGTTTTCATCAGTTAAAAAGAAGGGGGATTCTTTTCTCCTCCCTTCCCTATCTACGTGGCTCCGTTAACGAGGGGTGTTGAATTGCAAAAATTGAAACAGTGACTCAATGTTCGAAAGGGAATTGTTCGGAAGGGGGAGGGGGAGGCGATAAAAAATCGTCTGCATTGATGAGAATGATTTTAAAGGGAGAGAGGGCGATAATGAAAGGGGTTTTCTTTCGTTTTATTTTGAGTGGGAGAAAATGGGGAAAGAGAAAGGAAAGAGTTTATTTAGTTGGAGTAATTGAAAAATGATAAAGATTTGTTTCCTGGAAAGATTAATTTGCGTGTTTTTGAGCGGAAAAATGGTTTCTGGTATTGTTGCAAAAAGAGGTCTGAAAGGAATCTAATCATTTGTGACATTTTGCCTTATGTTTCTTGTTGATAGAATATTTTAATTTTAAACCGAGATATCATTTTAATAGATGCGCATTTTTTATTTTTGTACAAATAGATGATAAATATTTTTAAATTTCGAGTGTTAATTAAAGAGATTATTTTTTATGCATTATCAATATTGATACGCAGTGGTGAGTTTATATCTTGCAGACGAATCGATCTAAATTCGATTCTAGCTGGTGGTTTGAGCAGCATATTGTCTGGTTTATCTTGCAGATGGCTTGTGCAAGCATATAGTTTGGTAGATCTTACTGGCGTCATGTGCAGCATATAATCTGATAAATTTTGCTTTTAGTTGGTGTAGCATAGAATCAGATGGATTTTGTTGATGGCTTCTGAAACATATAATTTCGGGGATTTTTCTGATGACTGGTGTTTCATATAGTCTGACGGATCTTTCTGATGTAGCATATAATCTGGTGGACCCCTCTGGTGTCATGTGCAGTATATAGTTTAGTGGATCTTTCTGTGGTTTGAGCAGCATATTGTCTGATGGATCCTGTTGATGAATTGTGCAGCATCAAAACGTGTAAACACGATAGGGATCACTTGTGGTCTAGTAGTAATATAATATTAGTCAGCATTCCAGGGTTGGATACTAGTAATGAAGTGCTCTAGTTATTGCTTTTAAACAATGACTTAGAGCATTTCAATAAGAGAATCAAAAAGGAATGCGAATGAATATGTACAGTCGAGTGGACCTGATGGCGATAGTGACAATTATTGGTCGAGTGGAGAGATTAAAACTCAGGAGTTTCTTTAATAGATTCAAATTAGCGGTAGTTACTTTCAGATTTTCTGAAAAGCATTATCACCTCCTAATCTTATAATAGATGTAATAAGACAGATCCTTTGGGTAAAGTTCAATCTGTTGCAGTACCTCCAAATCATCTATCGACTATTATTTGACAGTCAACTGAAACGGTGAAAAGTAAATATTGCTCATACTATATACAAATGAAAAATAGTCTTTTCAAAGGAAAGTGAAGAAATATATACAGTTGTTCTTCTAATATTATGATACTTTTTAGCCTATCCAATATAAATGCGGTCTTAGTTTTACATAAACATGTATTACTGACAAACAAGAGTAATAAAAAATAATCATTCATATAAGTGTTTATTAAAAAACTTATTTTATTAAATATCAATGAAATTTTAACCCAGAATATATTTTTATTATAGGAATAAAATTCCGCAAGCAAAAATAATAATAATAATAATATAAAAGATGTACATATAGTCTCCAAAATAATTAAATATACATTTTTGTAGAGAAACTAAAAAGCATAATTAAGATAAAATTTAAAAAAATTTGTTTTCCAACTCTCGTTTTGGGTATTATTAGAGACTTCAAGTGTGACATCCCTCAAAAGCATCGGAAGGAAAAACTATGATGGAAAGATAGAGATAGAGAGGGGGGGGGATCACTTTCTTTCCAATGGTATAGAGACTCGACGGGTTCCACTGTGCTGGCATAATGCCCCCTCAAATTGTTCTCGAGGGCCGGATGGAGGAGGCAGTAAAAGGAACACCGGGCACCGCGGGATGCCTGGCCGGCCACAATGACCACTCAAAGGGCACTCTTGGTCCATTTTGGGAGGAAGGAAGATTCGTCAGTCCCTAAATCAGTTTTAATATTTCCTTCCGCACATCTCTTTGGACTTCGATTTAGTTCGGTGTTCGTAAGCATAATGTGTGTTTCATTAAAGAAAAGAAAATGTGGCTGATATACATTGATTTTTTAATGGTAAAAAAAACCCTCACTGCAGTGGTACTCAAAATATAGGCATGACCTCTATGGGAACATTCGAAGATAGAATGAAAGAAAGCGGGACATATGTAGGAATATAATTACCTTAATTATCCAGTTCGAAATTTGCCTTTTTTTAAACTTTTATTAGGATATTCAACAAACACGATAATGCCAATATATGATTAAATTATTTTATGGCCAGCTGTATCAAATTGGTATATCAAGTGGCTTGATTTGTTATCCATGAATATCAAAATGAAACTATAAACATTGAACATATCTCATTATGCACATTTCTGTGTAGTCTCTGAAAAGTATGGATTCTAGAAATGCCATGAGTCTCTGAAATGATATGGGTTCTAGAAATGCCATGAGTGTCTGAAATGATATGGGCTCTAAAAAATGCCATGAGTCTTTGAAATTATATGGATTCTAGAAATGCCATGAGTGTCTGAAAAGGTATGGATTCTAGAAATGCCTTGAGTCTCTGAAATGATTTGGGCTCTAGAAATGTCATAAGTCTCTGAAATGTTATGGGTTCTAGAAATGCCACGAGTTCTCTAAAATGATATAGGTTCTAGAAATACCACGTGTCTCTGAAATGATGTTGGTCCTATTTTTTCTCATTTTTCTATTGTTCTTGTTCTATTTTGTAATTTTCACTTTTTCTACCTCTATTGAGTGTAAATAATTCTTATACATATTTAAATTGATATGGGTTCTAGAAATGTCATCAGTTTCTGAATTGATTTGGGCTCTAAAAATGTCATAAGTCTCTGGAATGATGTGGGTTGAGCAAAACTTCATATATATAGCTTAAAACTTACTACATATAAATCAGTTTGGAATTACAAAATTGTACTTGATTTTGATACTATTATATTATTCAAGGGGGCAATATTCTCTTAAACAAATTAGATTAAGACCTATACATCAATAAACAATATTAAATTGTTAGCTTTATTTTATTGTACTAGTTAGCTTTATTTTTAATTTCTTTTTTGTTATATTTATATATACATAACATTATATAATGTATTATATATATATATATATATATATATATATATATATATATATATATATATGTGTATAATATATATGTATTAAAGGTAAAATATAGGTATATTAATCGTCTTTTTCTTTCAAATGTTTCAATCAACCAATCAGCCTACAGTTCTTTTAACTTTAAGTTAATTTTTTAAAATTACTGGTCTGTAGCAATCTCCATTTCTCCACTCATCAAAATTACTCATCTAATCAAGATGCAAATAAATAAACAAATAAAAAAGAACTGTCCATTGGAAAGAATCTCTTTAAATACTCGCCAAAGACATTTCCTCACCTAGAATAATTTACAGTTTTTATTCACACGAGTTTCATCTCATTTGCCTCTTTTTTTTTTTTTTTTTTTTATTCGTTCATCTTTCTTTTCTCTATGAACGTGAGGAAACTTTACCCCTTTTCAAAACCCAACCTTTTTATTTTATTTTATTTATTTTTTTTTCTCCTTCCTTATCTATTCCCCGTGTATTCATCGGAATGCAATGGAAATCAGGCGAATGTGAGAATTTACATGAAAGTCCCATTTGTGGGACATTATTAAACAAACTGCTGGGCCCATTGTGGAGCTGCAAGACAGCCATTTGCGAGCGGGGCCGGGCCCGGCCCCCAATGGCCCTCGGGAGGATATTCTGGGGGCACTTTCATCAACCTCGACGGTACTTTGAGGCCTCACAATCGCTGGCATTAAGAAAAATTCTAAGCAGACGACAGTTCCGCGGATATTGAAAAGGTCCGAGTTCTTCACTTCGATTTTTTTTTTTTTTTTTCATTTTATTATTTTCTTTTTCCTCTCTTTATAATTTTATTTCCATCTACTTTGGCATTCCTTCTTTTCGGCGTGCTTTTCTTAGAAGTGCTGGCCCATTCTATATTCTCTCGCATTTTGTGAAGTACTGGCTGGGTGCTTTTTATTTATTTGCTGGGCTTGTTTGTTTGTTTATTTTTTTTTTTTTCTTGCTTCCTTCTTCTTGGGTTTTTTGAGGAAATTCCCTTCTTTTATTTTTTATTTTTTATTTTTCCTCTTTTCCACAACACCGATTCTTAAAACTCATTCGAGTGCCAAGGGCTTATCCGTAAATACCAAATATTTTTAGAAAAGAACAATTCTTTTTTTTTTTTTTTTTTTGTTTGATTAAGTAAATGTCAGCTATAATTTTAAGTGAATGATTTCAAAAATTTCTTTTTGTTTGTTTTCATTTGAACATGTATTCCATTAAATTTATTGATTAACTAAAATAGGGTTTCTCAGAAAATTCTTAAGAAATTGTATTGTTTCTTATTATTTTAACTAAATTCAAACTTTAATTATTTCATTTCATTATATATTATGTTGTTTCAAATTCTAAATATAATTTATTTCATTATCTATTATGTTTTTTTCAAATACTTCTTAATTTTTTGTATTATATATTATGATGTTTTTTCAAATTTATAATATTAAATTTATTTTGTTGTTTTCAAATTAAAATTATTTCATTTTATTATCTATTATGTTGTTTTCAAATACTTCTTAATATTTTATATTATAAATTATGTTGTTTTCAAATTATAAATATTATTTATTTCATTATGTTGTTTTCAAATACTTCTTAATATTTTATATTATAAATTATGTTGTTTTCAAATTATAAATACATTGTTTTCAAATTCTAATTATTTCATTTCATTATCTATTATGTTGTTTTCCAATTATTTAATTTCGGTACCTATTATGTTTTTTCATATATATATCATGTTGTTTTCTATTTTTAAATATTATTTATTTCATTATCTATTTCGTTATTTACAAATTCTAAATATTATATATTTTAATATTTATTATATTATTTTCAAATTCTAATTATTTCATTTCATTGTTTATTATGATGTTTTCAAATTCAAATTATTTTATTTCATTATATATTATGTTGTTTAAAATACTTCTTAATTTTTATATTATATAATTATGTTGTTCTCAAATTTTAAATACTATTTATTTTAATATCTATTATGTTGTTTTCAAATTTTATTTATTTCATTTCATTATCTATTATGTTGTTTTTAAATACTTCTTAATATATTTATTTCATTATATATAATGTTGTTTTCAAATTTTTATTTTATATTTTGTTATATTAAATAGTTTTAAAATTATAATTATTTCATTTCATTAAATATTATATTGTTTTTAAATTCTAATTACTTTTTTATTTCATTAATATTATGTTGTTTTAAAATTTCTAATATTTTTTATATATTATATTTCTTTCAAATCCTAATTAATTCATTTCATTATATGCTATTTTTTTCCAATACCGAACACTTTGAATTGAAGTCCTTAACCATTGGAACGTCAAACATATAGCATATTCAGCGTGGCAAGGTCTACTACACTGTAGCTAACCTATATTTTGCCACGATAATTTAAAACGAACATCCTTAATGAAGACATCTGAGGCATCTTCCCTCTCTTTTTTTCAAGCTTAATGGAGAGATTTTTTTAAATTATAGATATATTGTGCCTATCAATAAACACTAGATCTTTTAATTCGGCCTGACTTGTGCATCGCATTCGGCATATTTCTTATTGAGTTGCCTCGTTTGGAAACTCAGTACTATATCCACCAGGTAACTGCTGGCTTTATTATATATTCTTCTTCTTCATTGGCGCAACAGCCTCATGGTGGGCCAAGACTGTCTGCCTGATGGTAGATGCCGAAACAAGAGAGTTTTTTTACGGGGTAGGGTTGCTAGTCCTACGCCCAACATTCTACTACCTACCCGGAACCTACGATTTAAAGTGAATTCGAACCACTACAAACATCCATGGCACCACTGGGACTCGAACCCGAAGCCTATGGCCTCGAGCGCCAGAGTGCTTGTCACTCGGCCATTAGGCCTATTATTATATTATCAAATAATAGTTTTGGAAATTTACCTGAAACTTTGACTGGAATATCTGATGAGTGGCACATTCAGAATCATCCAGAGAGCAAGTACAACTGGGGGCCTGCTACAGTCCACCCTCGTAGTGCTATATTAATTTTGAAAGAACATCCCCAATGGTAGCAGTTGTGAGGATGGTACCTTTCTCCGTCTCCTACTGCGGCCCAACAAAAGGGCATTTTGATTGGATGTTTATCATGCCTATACCATAGACGTCAGAGCTTTTGATCGGCACTTTTTCTCGAGCCAAGCATCCTTGGCATATATTTATATGTCGCTACACTTGTTTTGACTTTCATCCAGTCATTTAGAGTGCAGAAATAACATGGCTTATAATGACTTAAAGGTACATATTTCTAGAAAAGCTGTAGTCAGGATATTAAAATTATTGTCCTTCTTTTTTGGCTGATTTCCAGGACAATTTTTCATTCTGTATTAACATATTTTGTATGCATGTATTTTTTATTTGTATCTACAGTTTTTTCCCTTCGCCCTTTAATGACTTTCAGTTTCATCATTGCAAATTATCTTATTAAATTCGGATTTGGCCATATTCGGATTTCAATTTTCTCTATTTCTTGCCAGCTACGATGTTGAGACTTACAGTGGGCCATGACTCACATTGGCATTTTTGATAGCTGAAATTACCCGCTCTCTGGGAAAGACGAAATCAAAGACAGGCACCACATAGCAGGATGACCGGACTTTGAGGTTAAAGGATATTGGAGTGCAGAACTTTGCAGATGAGACAATAACTTTTTCTCTTGTTTTTTTTTTTTTTTTTTTTACTTATGTGTGTTCTGATGCCGTAAGAGTTTGTCATTTTCTCTTGCCATTGGAAATAAAAAAAAAATTCCTTTTTGTCTATTTTCCTGTATTGGTGAATTTCACTTCCACCTTTCTTTTGATGGGACTAGCTACGAATAACATGACATAATATGTTATACGCAGACAAGTTATTAGTCTAGTTATGGGTAGACAAGTTATACAAACTTATTATATTTTTAAAAAGTTCGTTATCCATTTTCATATTGATTTTTTTTATGTGGTCACTTTTCGTGTAACTTTTTGCTCTATTTATATTGTCTAAACATCCATATACATTAAAATTGCTACACCAGGAAGAAACGCAGATAACAAAAGGATATTTATTGGTCAAATATATTATACTGGAAATAACAAGTGATTAAGTTTTCAAGAAATTTGGGTCTATAGATCCTGAGAAATCAGTACCCAGAACAACCACCTCTGGCAAAATAACAGCATTTATACACCTGGACATCGAGTCAAACAGAGATTGGAGAGCATTACAGGTACCGATACCCATGCAATTCAACACAATGCTCATATAGATGCCCAACACGATACCACAGCTCATCAATAGTAGTGACTGGCGTATGGTGACGAGCCAGTCGGTCGGCAACCATGGACCAGACGTTTTCTATTGGCGAGAGATTTGGCGAACATGCAGGTCAAGGCAACAGCCGAACATTTTCCGTATCAAGGAAGGTCTGTACAAAACCGGCAACATGCGGTCGTGCATTATGCTGCTGAAACGCAGGGTTTCGCAGGGTTCGAATAAGGCCACGGGTCGCAACACATCCAAAAATGTAACTTGCACTGTTCAAAATGCCGTTAATGCGAAAAAGACGTGACCGAGACGTGTATCCAATAGCACCCCATACCCTCACGCCAGGTGATGGGCCAGTATGACGATCATGAATGCAAGCTGCCAATGTTCGTTCTCCACGATGCCGTCAAACACAGATGCGACCATCTTCATGCTGTAAACAGAACTTGAATTCATGATGTCTTCACTTCTGAAAAAATGATGTCTCGCCATTCGTCCGCCCAGATTCGTCGTTGATCACACCATTGAAGAAGCTCCTATCGGCGATGCAGCGTCAAGGGTAACCGCAGCCATGGTCTCCGAGCTGAGAGCCCATATCGCATGCTGCAAACGTCGTTCGAACTGTTCGTGCAGATACTTGTTGTCTTGCAAACGACCCCAATTCTTAACTCAGGGCTCGTGACGTGGCTGCACGATCCATTAAGGCCATGCGGGTAACATGCCTGTCTTCTCGGCTGATAATGATAGGAAGCCGTTGAGATCCAGCACGGCGTTCCGTATTACAGTCCTGAACCCATCGATTCCATATTCTACCAACAGTCATTGGATCTCGACCGTACGCTAGCAGCACTTGCGGTACGAAAAACCGCAATCCCGGTACGCTACAATTCGACCTTTATCAAAGTCAGAAACGTGCTGGTAGGCATTTCTGCTTCTTACACGAAGCATCACAACAACTTTTCACCAGGCAACAACGTTCAAATGCAATTTGTGTATGAGAAACCGGCTGTACAATTTCTCGTTGAAACACATTGTAGGTGTCTATACCGGCGTCTGCTTTGTCTGAATGCGCTGAAGAGCTAATCATTTGCATATCTCAGCACATTCTTCCTGTCGTTTAAATTTCACGTCTGTAGCATGTCGGCTTCTTGATGTAGCAATTTTAATGGCCAGTAGTATATTATATATATATATATATATATATATAGAATTAACAGAATAAAATAATATAAAAATAATCATACAATATAAAAATAATCAGAAATGGTATGAATACCATTTCAGTTATTGCACAATTGCAGACCTGCAATTTAAAGATTCTACAATTTGTTCGCGGTCCCTCTTCCGGGAGCGATAGCGGGCTTCGAGGCGAATGAGGGCATATTTTGTGTGAGGTGCGCGCGAAATCGAACAATCTAGATAGAAGGAGAGAATATTTTTGAGGATGAATGAGTGTCATTCAGGGACGGAATTTCATTCATTTGATGATGAATCTCGCGTGAATTCGAGGATGAAATTCTAAGGAAAACTTCTTCGGGGGTCTCGAATTATGACGTCACGAGAGCCGGCCTCTTAATAGAATTGGGAGTCACGCAGAAAGGAACCGCCGGTCCTCCTCAAGCAAATTGGGAAAAATTCGAACATTCGAATTCCATTCCGCATTTTCATTTCGGAAAGTGTTCTAAAAGAGTATTTATAAAAGTGAAAAATAAAGATCTTAAAACATTGTTAAATTGATTATACTAATATCAATTTGTTGTGCTAAAAGAAATTTTTGGGGAATATTTGCAACCCTATTCCGTGAAGAAAAAAAAAACTCTCTCTCAAAATCTGCCAGTAGGCAGACGGCCTTCTGCCACCATGGGGCTGTTGCGCCAATGAAAAAGATGAAGTGGTTTATGTTGATCAAAACATAAACAATCTATCTTTTATTCATGTTTTTGACTTCTACTACATGTTTTGTCTTATCTGTTAACATTCTTTGTGAAAGGTTATCATTTATTTATACATCTGTGTAGGGTTTCCCTTTTTCTTTTCATTTTAAATAAGTTATGCAACTTATATAAAAATTTAATTTTAAAATTTATTAAAAAATTATTTTGTATATATTATTTTATGTATTACAAAATTTAATTTGTAATACATTAAATAATGTGTACAAAAAAATAAATAAACCCGCATAAAAAATAAAAATAAATAAATAAAAATAAACAAATAAATGAAATAGTAATAAATGGTTGAAAAATTCAGACAGAAATTTTATCTAGTATATGAAGGCATGTGAACTTACTGCTGGATGCATTTTATGTATTAAGAAGATCTGATTGGAAATTCTGATTCCTTCTAATGGAATATTTTAAGCTTAAAGATTCTTCTTACTTTACAAACGGCATTTGTGTTTTCTGTTTGACTATTTTATTTAAATATTAATTATCTATTATTTATTTTATTAATATTTTATTTAAATATTAATCTGTTTAAATATTATTTTTCACATAGTAAAATAATTCAATGTGGCAAGTACATTAAATTTTTCATAAAATTAACTTTGTAGTGACAATGTCATATCATTTTCTTTAAGCATAAAGAAGCATTAAAAAAAAGCGTTTATTTCCTGAAATTTTTTAAGCATAAAACACAAAAATTCAAAACCTAAAAATTTCTCAATGAGTTTCCATAATTTTAACCACACTGCTAGTTGCAATTTCAGGGCCTTTTAATCCGAGGTTACTAACTACTGTAATTTTAGACCAGTTTCAGATCCAGTGTATCAACCATGGAGGATTTCCACACTTTACTCACAATATTAAGCTGAAATTTTGAACAAATATCTTCAGTGGTGTACATCTTGGAGATTTGCATCTGATTATTTCCTCCTCAAGCCAAATGGGGGAAATTTTCAGTTAACAGTTTTATCATGGCTTATCAAATGTCGTGGTTTTATCAATTTGGTTATGCTGACGAAATTAACAGAAATTTTTCATCTTAGAAACCAATTTCTCGTTAAAATTAGTGGGAATCTGTAGTTATATAAATGGTGTTGTTGTCGTATCCCCTGAAGAGTACAAGAAAATCATCGTGGTGCTCCCGAATATTATTGCCTAGCTGATTTGCCAGCTCGGAGTATAAATCCTCCTCCGAGGGATGGTCCAGAAATGTATGGCTGCTGCAACAGCTGGGCAATCAAAGACATGATGAGGAGTAAGCTCGACATCAGGACAGTTGCCCCATTTTTATATTTTTTAACGACATCAGCAGAAATTTTCATATTTTTTGTAGTGCTTCATCCTTAATCTGTAGTAGTTGTTTATCTGTTGACATTTAGTCCTGTAATTTGGTATTTAGTTTTAATATTAGAAGGAATTATAAGTTCAGATTTTGCCAAAGCATTTGCATTTGTAAGGGAAGTAGAAATTACATTCTGATCCAAACTTCTGGCATTCTTTTTGCCAAAGAAACTGCAATTTCATTAAATTTCAGATCCACATGAATAGGAATCCATTGCAGGATACACATTCTGTGTAAGCAGTGGGTTTGTTCTAAAAAGATATATTGTTCAAAATCATACTTGGAAAAACCTTTATTAAGGTCCTGTAAAGAAGACATTGAGTCAGTGAAGACTAATTCCTTCATTTGTTGTGACGGAAGTAATCTCAGATAGGCCTTAAGTGCCTTTTGAATATATGTTATTGTTATATAAATGTTATAACATTTTATTAATAAATGATGAATTTATGCTTTAATAGTCAGAATGCAAATATTTCTCCAAAGATTTCTGTAGTTTTAATAACACTGTTATTTTCAAATGCTGGTCCTTTGGGCTCATATGACCTTTGCTAACATTAATAGCAGATTCAGAATTACTCAGAATGACACACACTAATGAAAATTACTACATTACACCTACACTGTGAAGCTGAAATTTGAAATAAATATCTCCAGTAGTGTCATCTTGAGGTGTTAGGAAAACGGATTGTTGGGGAAGACAGTACTGCGTAGAAATTTATAAATGCCATAAAGACCCAGATATTATAAAATTTATTAAGATCAAAAGATTAAACTTGGAAACTCATGTATTTAAAATGAATGATTTAAACCCTATAAAAGGTTCGTTTTTGGCTAAGCCACAGGGACAAAGAGAAAGAGGATGACCCAAGTTACGAAGGATAGACGCAGTTGAAAAGAGTTTGCTGTACTGAAGTTTAGAATTGAAGGACCATTGTCACCCAGAAGAATACATGGGAATCTCTTAAAAGGAAAGCCTTTGCGCTTCCCAGGCTGTCGTGCTATTGAGGATGATGAATGCCATCTTGGAAATTTGCACCTTACTCCCTTCCTCTTTGAGTTCAATGGATGAACTTCGCAGTGTACAGTTTTTTCGTGGTCATAAACATGTTTGGCATTAAATTTGGCTTGGCTTGCATGTTCTCGAATCAAACTCCCTCAAATTTAGAAACCCAACCTAATGTTTGCAGACAATTCCATGTCCATAGATTGGAAATTACTAAAAACTGTTTATACTCATAAGAAAGCATTCTCATTTAGATTCGCTGAAAGGCATTATGAAAGAAAGTTTGCAGAATAACTTGAAATAAATATCCAGTAGTGTCATCTTAATAATTTCAGTAGTGTTCCAATAGTGTCATCTTGGTAATTTCAGTAGTGTTCCAGTAATGTCATCTTAGTAATTTCAGTAGTGTTCCAATAGGGTCATCTTGGAAATTTGCACCTTACTCCCTTCCTCTTTGAGCTCAATGGATGAAATTTGCAGCATATAATTTTTTATTGGTCAGAATTTTGGCTTATGGTTTCATGCTTTTCATAGTTTATGGTTTTTTTTCTCAGTTTCATGGTTTAGCATTAATTTGGCTTGACTTGCATGTTCTCGAATAGAACACCCTCAATTTTAGAAACCTAACCTATTGTTTGCAGACAATTCCTTGCCCATAGATAACCATATATGCCCATAGATAAGTTTGCAGACAATTCCATGCCCTTAGATAACCATATATATGCCCATAGATAAACTTTGACAATTCCATGCCCATAGATAACCATAAATCCATAGATAATCATAGATATGCCCATAGATAAGTTTTCAGACAATTCCATGCCCATAGATAACCATAAATATGCCCATAGATAATCATAGATATGCCCATAGATAATCATAGATATGCCCATAGATAATCATAGATATGCCCATAGATAATCATAGATAGTGATAAGTTTTCAGACAATTCCTTGCCCATAGATAACCATAGATATGCCCATAGATAAGTTTGTAGACAATTCCATGCCTCAAAACTGTTTCTCTTCATAAGAAAGCATTAACTCAGATACACTGAAATGCATTAAGAAAGAAAGTTCAGAAGAACTTGGGACCTTCTTGAATAATCGTCCTTATTTATTAAGTGATGAGCACAATGCCGAGATGACCCGGAGTTGATCCGAGTCCAAAAGGCCTTAGAAAAATATTAATGGTCAGTTTAATGCGAAAGACGTTGAAAAATGGCATTCAAGAAATGGAAAAATCTTCCTTAATTTTTCATTCCGCATTTTTAGATTAAATTCTATGAGGAGTCTTCAAAGAGAAATGTCTGACCCATAAATATTTTTTTTCAAGAACTTTGAAAGAAACGGGGTCATGGAATATAATATGACAATACTCGGAGAAATTAATCCATCCTCTTTATCAATATTTGATGATAAAGCATCGCCATATTTATTAAGCTTTTTAATGGATATTTTATTAAAGAAAAAAAAATAAAAGATACCACAAACAAAAAAAAAAATTTCATTTTCAAGATTTACTGAACAATTAGTTTTAGAAAGAATTATATTTGAATTCTAATATTGCTTCTTAAACTTAATTATTTTTTTCTTTTCCATTGGAAACGGAATGAATTTTAAAATTTTTCTCTTATTTAGAATTATAATTATTATTAATTTTAGAATTATAGTTATAATTATTATTAATTTCAGAATTATAATTATAATAAGAATTTTAATTATAATTATTAATTTTAGAGTTATAGAATTATTAATAATTAAAATTAGAATTATTATAAATCTTAGAATTATATAATTACCAATAATTTTAATTACAATTATTACTTTTAGAAGTTACAGTTATTGTTAATAATTATAATTATAATTATTATTAATTTTAGAATTATAGTTATCATTAATATTTAGAATAATTATTATTATAATTATAATTCTGAAATTAATAATAATTAGATTTATTATAAATCTTAGAATTATAAAATGAATAATAATTTTAATTATAATTATTAGTTTTAGAACTGTTATTATTATTAATAATTAGAATTATAACTATTATTCATTTTATAATTACAATTATAATTATTAATAATTACAATAATTAATTTTTATTTTGACATAGAGATTTTAAATTTCATCTGAGAGATTTGACTAGCCACTATTGATTTGAGTTCGTACTGTGTTGTTGTCCAAATGACCCCACGCCACGAACTAAGAAAGAAGAGCAAAAATTTTATTCTGTGTTTAAAAACCTTTTAAATTCTCATTTCGTTCTTATTTTTGCTCAAAACAAACTGCCTTTCCCATATTTTATCAATTTCATTAAATTTTTTCTAGTCCATTAAGTTAGAATTTATAATGTTCATCAATATCATATTATTTCAATTTTGACTTAGTTTTGAAGTGTATTTTTGTTCTTTAAACAACTGTATTTTACTTACAACTGAATGTTAAGTATATTGTTGTAGTGATTAAACCTCAATGTCCTGCAGCGCTGTACGGAGACCCTGTGAGTAGTTTAGTCATGGATGGAGGAAAGGAGACAGCTTCTATTGTGATGAGGTAGAAGTGTGACTTGTCTCCGAGTCGCTGCAGAAAGAGGGCAGTGCCTTCCGGGAGGACTTTAGAGGGAACTACCTCGCATTTGTATATCGTATGGGAGAAAAACCCGAAAAACTCCCACCAGGAAGTCTGATTAACGAGGCAAGGTGCTGAACATCACTAATGACATCGAGTCTACCCGTTTTTGAAACAGTGTCTTCAACAAAGCCGTCAGCGGATTGAACATTGGCCCTAATGCTAACAATCACAAACCAATTGAAAATATATGATAAATATGTGTTGTTTTTAAAATTATTTTATAATTGGTTTCTCGAGGGAAAATTTAATTTCCTGAAAACTGAGTTGGGACTTCCTTGTAGAAATAGTAAACTTACTAAAGAAATTTCGAGTCATTTGTAGATAAAAAAAGTTTGCTAATACAAAAAAGGTGTATCAAAGGAAGAAAGAATGCCCCCTCCCCTCTTTTCAACTTGATCCTGTAAATCGTAGAATTCCTTGAATTGAAAACGGGAAGGATTAAAAGTTAATACAATCACGAGTCATTTGAAGGTAAAAAAAAAAGTTTGCTAATACAAAACAAGCTGAATCAAAGGAAGAAAGATTGCCCCCTCCCCTTTTCAATTTGATTCTGTAAATCGCAGAATTCCTTGAAATGAAAACAGGAAGGATTGAAGTCATTTGAAGATAAAATAAAAGTTTGCTAATACAATGAACCAAAGGAAGAAGAATGCCCCTCTCCCTCATCTTTTCATCTTGATTCTGCAAATCGCAAAATTCCTTGAATTGAAGACGGAAAGGATTAAAAGTTAACACAAAAAAATCTCGAGTCATTTGAAGATAAAAGAAAAGTTTGCTAATACAAAACAAGGAAAGAATACTCCCCCCACACACCCCCCTTTTCACTTTTTCTTGTCACTCGACAAAACGAAAACTTATTGAAAGAGTAAAAAAGAAAACTGCGACAAAAGTTACCTGAAAAATGCGCACTCTTTCTTTTGAATCCGAACGATTTTTTCACCGTTCTCGTCTTCCGTTTCTTGGGGAACAACACAACATAAATATTTTTCAGCCTAAAAATACGAGTGTGGAAGAAGAAGAAGACCTTCGGTTATCGAAAAAAAAAAAAAGAAAGAAATAGAAAATAGTGGGAATGGTGACAACTGCTATCTATGTCGCAGCAGTTGTTACTTCCACTATCCATTTAAGGCATTTTCTTTTCAAATCTCTATCTAGGCCTGCATTCGGTGGTACTGTTTCTTCCAGCTCTTGTCGTGAGTGTATAGGAGGACGTCTTAAGTTCTTTAGAGGAGGGGAAAAAATGTAATAAAGAAATATATATATCGTTTTTACTTTATTGCATCCCTCTGATGTGAAGTTGGTTTCTCCGCGGAATCTTTTTGACAGCTGATTTCTTTCTATATCGTCTGCTTTTTTTTTTTTTTTTTATCGTTTGGTGGTGAGGTGTGCGAAGGCGCCCTAGGGGCACAACCGCAGAAATATGATCTGTCGCTACTCAAAGGAAGAGGCGGCCTATTATACCAGCAACTTGTAAAGTTGAAAAATGTTTTTATATTTCCTGTTCATTCATTGATACCGACACTGTGTGGGGTTTCCATCCCTCCCATCCACCCACACTGTTTAGAAGAAGGAATCTAACCACTATCGTTTGCTTTCTCGAGAATTTCACGAAAAGCAAACGATTTTTTTGCTCCCACTCTTCCAAAGTCTGTTTTTTTTTTCCCACCTTGTGTAGTATATTTATTTTATAGAACTAGGAGGTGAAAAGAAAAAAATATAGTTCGCTTCCATACAGAGAGAACATGCTTTATCAACAAAAGCTGGTATTGATGGGGATGTTTTTGAGGGTGCAGCTAACGATAGGGGAAGTGAGAGAGTTCCGGCCTAGCACCAGCAGGTTAGAGTATAAGTCACACACACAGAACATTGAATGGAAGAAAAATTAACTTAGTTATTTTACATACTGTTCTGAAGAATTGTCAGAAAAAAAAATAACATTGAAAAAGGAATCTTTACAATGAATTAAAAATCATTTAAAATATTTGATACTTGTTGAGAAAGCTTCAGATTGTTTACATCTTTGCTTCAACTGCACTTCATGTTAGCGATATATATCACTGCTTTGAAAAATTGAATAAATGTGAAGATTGTTACAGTCTTAATAAACTCTATTCTTACCTTCATTTATGTGAATTTGCTGATTTTCCAGTTCATCTCTCATGTATAACCAATAAATTTATCATGGAATTTGTGCTATTAACAATAATAATAATAGTTATTAAAAAGATTGTATGACTTGTTGAAAAGGCTTCAGATTGTTTACATCTTAATGGTCGCTAAAATTGAAAATAAATTTTATAAAGATTTGTTACAGTCTCACATAGACATCTCTACTCTTACCTTCATTTATAAGAATTTTCTGATTTTCCATCTTATATATTTTGTAATACCAATAAATTTATAATGAAATTATTATTATCATTAGTAGCAGTAGTAGTAAAAATCATTTTAAAGATCTGATACTTGTTGAGAAGGTTTCAGATTGTTTACATATTTGCTTCAATTGTATTGATCACTGCTTTAAAAATTGAATAAATTTGGTAAAGATTACATTATGTATTATGTATACAAGAGGACATTATGTATTATGTAGAAGACATGGGAGGACATAGACATTATGTATTTACTACATGGACCTCTTTACGCTTGCCTTCGTTTAATGTGAATTTGCTGATCATCCATCTTATCTCTGATGGATCACCAATAAATTTATTATGAAATTTATATTATTATTATTATTATTATTATTAAAAAATCCTTTAAAAGATCTGACACTTGTTGAGAAGGCTTCAGATTGTTTACATGTTTGCTTCAACTGCACTGCTTCGAAAAATTGAAAATAAATTTGGTGAAGATTGTTACAGTCTTGCGTAGACATTTCAGCTCTTACCTTCATTTATGGGTATTTGCGGATTTTCCGTCTTATCTCTTATGCATCATCAATGAATTTATGTTGAAATTTGTATTATTATTATTATTAAAAATCATTTAAAAGATCTGATACTTGTTGAGAAGGCTTCAGATTTTTTGCATGTTTAATTCCACTTTTTGAAAAATTGAATAAATTTGGCGAAAATTGTTACTGTCTTACATAGACATCTCTACTCTTGCCATCATTTATGTGATCTTGCTGATTTTCCATCTTATCTCTTATGTATCACCAATCAATTTATCATGAAATTTGTATTATTATTATTATTTAAAGTTATTTAAAAGATGTGATACTTGTTGAGAAGGCTTCAGACTGTTTACATGTTTGCTTCAATTGCAAATGCTGTTTTTGTACCCCTCCACAGCATAAACAAGCAAGCTTTAAATTCGGTGTATAAACATATAATATCATGAATAATATATTTAGATGTCAAAATGCGCAATTTTTTTTATTTCTAACACTAATAAAGATTGAAATGAAAAATTGGCAAATGTTTGCGATAAAAATTGTACAAAAAGAAATTCGAATAATTTATTACAGTAACTGAAGGACCAATCCCTAGGCAATACAAACTCTTTACTATACAAAAACTTTTATAAAATCCAGCACGTGACTTTCACAGGCTGTATCAATCTCAGAAAATAAATCTACAGATTCTTCAAAGATTTGGATCCAGTATGCAAATGTAATTAAACCTGGAACTCATAACTCTATTACATTCACACGCAGGATTAAATCACGGACTGATCATCAATCACTTTTAATACGTCACTACAATAGCCTCGTCCCACCGTGTGAAAAACCTCGAAAGAGTGATATATTAATGTGGGGTGGTTTGCTGCA
Source organism: Caerostris extrusa (assembly GCA_021605095.1). Taxonomy (NCBI): domain Eukaryota; kingdom Metazoa; phylum Arthropoda; class Arachnida; order Araneae; family Araneidae; genus Caerostris; species Caerostris extrusa. Next base: position 15,405 of record BPLR01020179.1, on the reverse strand, counting down.
AAGTTATTGGTGGATTAGTATCCTGACTAATTGTTCTCTGGAGAGGTTAAACGCATAAAGATTCGGATTAATCTGTGGAAGGCCACATGGGGTGCCCGAGAATCGTTTGGTGTTCGATACCATCGCCTTGTTGACTCAGGGAGAGGGTGATGTATCAATTATTTATCCGGGTTTTTTTATGAAAAGTTTTATGCAGTAGAGATTTTTTTTTAGATTATCTATGAAAATTTTCAAACATTTTAATAATTTGTAGTATTTTTAAAGTATTATTCAAAATCGAAATATTGATTTCGATATTCAAAAATATTGATTACCGAAATATTGATTAAAAATATATCGAGAAATATTTTTTTAATGTAAAATATATCCAGAAATATTTTTAATGTAAAAATATATCGAAATATCGATCTCGAAGTATTTTATAATGTATAAATATTTTATATGAATATTTTGATAAAATTAATTAAGTCCAAATAATTTTGACCCCTTTTTTATAATACTCTTAGTTTTCTGAAAATAAACAAAATTACTTTCATTCTAATTAAAAATTTCGAAATGTTTCAGAATAAATTCCTAAGATTAAAAATTAAAAATTATCATTATAGATAAATATTTAAAAAATTATAATAAAAGTTTTTATTATTTAAATAAATGTTTATTTAATTTATTAATAAAATTTGTTTAATTTGTAAACAAGTTTATACACTTGAGATTTTTTTAAAAATTTACCTCTGAGAATTTTCTAATGTTTATTAGTTAGTAGTATTTTTAAAGTGTTATTCGAAATCGAAATATCGATCTCGAAATATTTTTGTAATGTAAAAATATTTTGTGACCAATAATTTCATAAAGAATTTTACTTTTGAAATATATCATGTGAATATTTTGATAAAATAAATTAAGTCGAAATAAGTTTGACCTCTTTTTATATTACTCTTAGTTTTCTGAAAATTAAAAAATTTTTTTGATTATTTTAATTATAATTCCTAATTTCCAAATGTTTTATAATAAATTCTTGACTTTCTTCAGTAGTTTTTGAAAAGTTACTACTGTATAAAGTATTTAAAAAATATAATAAAAGTTTTTTATTATTTAAATAAATGCTTATTTAATTTATTAATTTGCAAAAAAACATTTATGCTTTAGAGATTTTTCAAGTATTTTTTGAAATCGAAATATCTATCTCAAAATTTTTTAATGTAAACATATTTTGTGACGATTAATTTCATCAAGAATTTTACTTTAAAAATATATCGTGTGAATATTTTGATAAAATTAATTAAATCGAAATAAGTTTGACCACTTTTTATATTACTCTTAGTTTCCTGAAAATTAAAAATAAAAAACAAAATTACTTTCATTCTAATTAAAAATTTCGAAAGTGTTAGAATAAATTCTGAGTTTCTCCAGTATTTTTTTTTTTTTTTTTTTGAAAAATTATTATTAAAGATAAATATTTAAAAAATTATAATAAAAGTTTTTATTATTTTGATAAATGTTTATTTAATTTATTAAACAATTTATAAAATTTAATAATTTATTAAATTATTTATTATTAAATTATTAAATTTTAATTTAAATAAATATTAATTTATTAAACTAAATATTAATAATTTATTAATTTTTTCTTAATTTGTAAATAAGTTAAGCTTTTATATGGTGTTTAATTTTTATACAAAGAATGATGTAATACAAGTGTAAATTTTTATTATATTAGTTTGATATTGTTTATTGTTTTCAAAAATTTTTTTTATTTTATTTTCAATGCTTACGATAATTTAGAAAAATATAAATGTATTAGAGTCAGTCAAATGAAAAACCTCAAGCGGTTCAAAAAAAATGATAAACTTATTTTATGCTTAAAAAGCTTAACTTATTTTATGCCACTGCCTCTAAATTGGCAATAGTGTAGCTAATAGTGTAAGAAATGTCCAATAGAAGAATTGATATAGAAAAAAAAATATAGAAAAAGTGTCATCATAGTAACACTATAAACAATTTTATACTTTTCCTATACATATTATTACAGTATCTACAAAAGGTTTACAATGTCAGATGAATTTCAAAGTTTTACGATTTTTTGCGCAGAGAAAATGAATCACTTCAACTACTGAATACACGATCGCGCTTGTATCACGTGTGCAAAGATAGATGTCTGCTACTGCGCAAACGCGATTTGAACAATGTTGCCATTCATCATTTACGAAACAACCGCCCGCTTTTTAAAAAAAAACACCTAGTGTAGTATAGCATTGCTTATTTTTTTTTTTTGCAAAAAAAAAAAATAATAATAAATAATAAATAAATAAAATAAAAGAATGAGGCTTTTTATTAACATTTTTTTTTAGTAAAATATTTCGGCTAATACTAACAACGTTTAATTTCTAATTTCTTACCAGTTTTTTAATTAATAACTATATTATTACTTTCTCGTATGTAATATAATTTCATGGATCTTAAATAATTGATTAACGAATTCAAATTAGCCATACAAAATAGAAAATTTAGAGATGAAATTGACGCTAATATCAACCACAGAAGAAAAGTGAAAAAAAAATATATATATGTATATACACTCAAGAGCGAAAACATTATGACCACCTGTCAACAACGAGTTGACCCACCTTTGGCGCAACACAGCTTCAACCCGCCTTGGCATGGATTAATACCACCACTTAATACCACTTCCACCTGATCACGTGCCTTCCCCGTCATCCAGGCGAGTTTATTGCAAAATGTAGGGGTGTTCATAATGTTTTGGCTCTTGAGTGTACATATATAAAAGAAATTAGAGAATTAATTACAATTGCTATTCATGAGTATTCACTTTTTAAAATGCAAAATATTCTTAAATAAAATTTATTTACTTGAAAAGAATTTACATTTATTAATAAACAAAATCTACTTAAATTTTCCATTCATGGTACTTTTAAAAAAATTTTCTTTTAAAAGTAAATCCTAACAAAAAAGGAAAAAGATGACACTCACTAAATTTTTTTTTTTTTTTTTTTTTTTTTTTTTTGACGTTCAATAAACTACAAGGCATTTTGAAAAAATTAAATATTCACACAAAAATTGGAAAATGATCGATGTTAAAAATATATTTTATTAGAATGTCTTGTGATATGGCACAAATTTAATTACATTAAATTATTTAATAAAAAAAAAATATCATCAATCAATTTATGACAATCTTTATCTTTTATCAACAATCTTATCTTTTAGCGATTTTACCGTATTATCGAGCGTCAACATATTGGGTTGGCAAAAAATAGGTTCTGTTTTTACCATTTTAATACATGGTAAAAACTGAACGTACTTTCTTGGTAACCCAATTGTTTTAACGAAGATATTAAAGATTAGTCACTCAAGAAAAAAATTTAAACGATAAAAATATGTACATCTTTAATGAGGGGCCTGATGTCCGAGTGACTAGCGCTCTGTGTCACAGGTTTCAAATTCCAGTCCCGACAGTGACATGGATGTTTGTAGTGGTTCGAATCCATTTTAAACCGTAGGTCCCGGTCTCATATGACTGTAGAGCATAGGGCTGAAAACCCTTCCTCGTAAAAATAAAAACATCGTCTGTTACAGAAAGCAGTAAACGTAAATAAATACAAAAAAAAAAAAAGAATCAATTAATGCAACAAATAGATACAAAAGAGAGTAAATTTATTCATAATTATCATTATCGTTGGCGCAACAGCATCATTGTGGGTAGGGTTTTCAGCCCTACGCTCAACGCTCAACAGTCATATTAGACGGGACCTATGCTTTAAAGTGGATTCCTACGAACATAAACGAACTAATACTACGAACTGCGAATATCCATGGCACCACCGGGCCTTGAATCCGAAACCTGTGGCATCCAGCGTCAGAGTAAATTTATTCATCTTAATATATTTAATAAAAATTAATCATTTTTTAAATTATATATTTAAAAAATGATTAATGTTTTTATTAAAATAATTATAAATATAATTAATAAATAAATTAATGTTTTTTATTATATATTTTATATAATTTATAAAAAAAATAAAAATTTATTATTTAATCAATTTATGTATTATATTTTTGCTATATATTTATTATATTTTTGATTATACTAATTATTCTGTTATAAGATTTGTTTTCTTATTAAAAAAAAACAACCCTTAATCTTTTCAGGATAACCTGCATGTTCAAGTACGACGTCACAGAAACTCCACCAATCAGAAAGCGAGTTGCCGTAACCAATGGCAACTGGGAAGAACTAGAAAGAGGAAGCATTTAAGCGTTTAATCAAACGAGGTTAAAAACCGACGAAAAGACTTCCTTTGTCAGAGCCATTCAAGTTCTTTTTTCGTATTTAAACAAACACGAAGAGAGTTGGAAATTAATATTTTAAAACTCAAAAGAGAACCTGATAAAAATCAGCAATTTCAAAACGAATTCTCGTCCTCTCAATTCCGATAAAGATCAGCCATTTAGAGTGGAGCCTTGTTATAAATTTCAGAGAAGTAATCTATCCGTCAGCTTTATTATTAATGTGTGCCCCTTTTTTTGCTCCTCTCCCTCTCTCCTACTCCCATTTTCCATTTTAAATATTTACTTCATCGCTGCGAGGCTCGAAAAGCCGGAATTGATATTATTTTAATAATGCGATATTATATCAGAGAAGTCTTTCGGGTTGAGACTGATAAAGCACGCCTCCATTCTTCAACTGATTTTCATCTTTTGATTGCTGTTTTTAAGCCAGACTAATTGAAGTCTTATTTATAGAATGGAGTCTGGAATTAATAAAAGGGTGTTTTCAGAGCTGGGAATGGAATTTTCTTGTTTCACGATAAAATGGTTTAATGTTTAAGTTGAATTTGCTATAGTTCGTATCGCTTTAGAATCTGAAAAACTGATATAAAGCCATTAGATGTGAATAAGTTAATAGTTTTTAAGTATATTGTTTAGTAATTTTTAATTTTTTAACTTTTAATTTTCTAATAACTTAACAAAATAAGTTTTTAATACTATAAACGTTTGCGAGATTTACTGCAGTATTAAAAAAAAATTATCTTGTTGTTCGGCAGATTTATTATAAAAAGGTACCAAATAGCAATAGTATCGCATTGTCAAATAGCATTCAATTAAAAAGAAACATTATGAATAACTAACAACATACCTCATGGTATGACTACTATTCGCGTTTTTAAATTCGTTTTTTTATTTCCAAAAATATTTCATAAGAATATTCAATAACAAATTACAGAAATTTAACAAATTCCAGTAAGGATTCACCATGCTTTCCCGAGGGCAATAAAAGGTGTTTTCATTGCTGGAAATTGAATTTTCTTGTTTCATGATAAAATGGTTTAATGTTTAAGTTCATATCACTTTGACATCTGAAAAAAGTGATATAAAGTCATTGGATGTGAATAAGTTGATGATTTTTAAGAGTATTGTTTAGTAATTTTGAATTTTGTGGGATTTGAAGGAATTTTATTACAACATGGCAAATAAAAGACTTTTGATTTTCTAATGGTTTAACAAAAATAAGTTTTTATTACTATAAACTTTGCGAGATTTACTGTAATATTAAAAAACATTTATTTTGTTGTTTGGCAGATTTATTATACAAAGGTGCCAAATAGCAATAATATAGCAAGTAATAGTATCACAATGTCAAATAGCAATCAATTACCAAGAAAACATTATGAATAATTAACAACATACTGGAATGGCATGACTAGTATTCGCGTTTTAAATTCGTATTTTACTTACAAAAATATTTCATTAAGAATATCCAATAACAAATTACAAATTGCCCGATCTACAAAATTTAATTTTCATAAAAATAATGGAATGCTTTTAACTAATAGAATTGCTGCATATTCTTCCCAATGCTAAATAAGAATAGCATAGGTAGAAGATATTAACTCCATTAGGTGTTAAAAAAAAAAAACCTAAAGAACAAACAAAAAAACCCAAATTGAAAAACAATTTTTAAAAAGTGTCTAAATGGATCACGCATGGATCTGTGCATGGATTGAAACCTAAAATTTTAACTATATGATAGTTTTGCAGTCAACACAATAGTAGATTTTCAAATGGGGATCATAAAAAACATTTATGCAATTTATGCAATTTTAAAACACAGCTAAATTTAAACCAATGATCATCACAATTTTTAGAATCTTTTGAGTGGTGTTCTCTTAAAAGTATTTAATAGCTCACGGACCCCTTTAAAATTTAGAACTTAAATTATAAGCTATTACTAATAAAACGTTTTTTAAGAAACAATTGTTTATTTAGGAAAAGAAAAATTCATAAAATTTAAAATCTTTAGCAATTCAAATTTCAATTAAATGTATGCAATTTTTCTGTTTTGGCTTTTTTTTTTTATTTGTTTTTTTATTTATCTGTGCAATTCAGTGTCATTTATCGCATTCTTATCTTTCCAGATTTTATTATAAAGTCAGTAGAGTCAATAAAACTCATAGGTTGCAAATGCTGACGGTACAAAATTCAAATGGTGCAGTGAAATGCAATCAGTATTCTCATGACAGATTCAGGTGGTTGCAAATGCAACCAGAATTTGTAAAACCATTTTTTCAACATCGGTGTAGAACTGTGTCAATGCTAGCTTTTTTTTTAATAGTAAGTATTATTGTTAAATTGTTAATACTACAAAAATTAAAATAATTAATCAATTAAAAACTAATTTTGTGATAACATCCATAGTATAATCAGCATTATTTAAAAAAGAAACCCAAAATTTCAATTAAATGATCGCTTTATCTTCATCACATAAAAAAATAATCTGGGGAGAGGGGGGTCAAGAAAAAAAGCGTGGAAAATTGTCTCTTTATAATTTTTTTATTTATTATTTTCACGTTAAAAAAGTTAATCCTCCTAAGTTTTTAATTTATTATTTATATTATTTCTGCTTATCCGTATATGTGGGTATTGTTTTGCGGAGAGTGGGTCAGCAATGTCCTGGACCACTTTCCACAATTTTTTTTTTTTTTGTTAAAATTAAAAAAATGTTTTTCGCAAGCTATTCTTATTGGTTTGTTTAAATTACTTTACCGTACACTTTTGGTAAAATTCTTACGCGTGCTTTTGTATAAAATCGTTTGGAATTCTATAGTTTTTTTTTTTTTTTTATATTTTTTAATTACTTTCATGTGCTTTTTATAAAATCGTCTGAAATCGTTTGAATTTAATTTTTATATATTTTTTAATTACTTTCATGTGCTTTTTGTGTAAAATCGGTGCTTTTGTGAATTCTATAATTTTTTATTTTATATGTTTTTAATCACTTTCATATGCTTTTTAATAATATCATTTGGAATTCTATAATTTTTTATTTTATCTATTTTTTAATTACTTTCATGTGCTTTTTTTATAAAATCGTTTGGAATTCTACAGTTTTTTTATTTTATATTTTTAATTACTTTCATGTGCTTTTTTTTTATAAAATCGTTTGCAATTCTATAGTTTTTTTATTTTATATATTTTTTAATTACTTTCATGTGCTTTTTAAAATCGTTTGGAATTCTTTTTTTATTTTATATATTTTTTAATATAAATAAAATCGTTTGAATTCTATAGTTTTTTATTTTATATATTTTTTAATTACTTTCATGTGCTTTTTTTATAAAATCGTTTGGAATTCTACAGATTTTTATTTTATATTTTTTTAATTACTTTCATGAACTTTTTTATAAAATCGTTTGGAATTCTATAGCTCTTTATTTTTATTTAATCTGTTTACTTTTTTTCAATATTGAATAATACTTATGAACATAATTTATTGCCCGCATGAGATTTATTCATACTAATTCTTTCTTGCTTGTTTAAGATTGCTGTTATGCATTTTGTTCTTACATTAAATTCTAAACTTTATGGGTAATCTATCTGTATAACGGTGAAGCCGATAAATTTTTTTTTTTCTATTTTATTGTTATTATTTTTATTTTTTCGCAATGTTGCAAGTAAGACTACTTTTATTCGAATTTTTAGTTTTTGTGATTATTTAAATATATTTTTTTACAAAGAATGGTTTATTACATTATAATAAAATATAAATTTCATAGAATGTTGCTTTCACATTTTTTATGCATCAATAATGTGGGCTGTTGGATATTTTAAATTTGAAAGGGTTGCTATCCAAGAAAAAGATTTTAAGAATTACTGCCTAGAAGGACCATGAACCCCAGCTTGAGAAACACTGCCGACTCGTGGATCAGTGGTAACGTGAGCATGTAGCATGAGAGGGGCTGATATTCAATCCGTAGGCGGCATTGTTGTAGTCACTGCTTTCAGAAACTAGGAGATTCGATAGATATTGTATCAATGTATGTAAATCATCTCGCATTGATAGTCTAGTTGCTTGGTGGATATTTTCCGGGTTTTCTCTGGTTGACACTCAAATGCGAAGCAATTACTTCCTAAAACCTCCTAACTTTTTCCTTCCTATCATCCGTCGTGTGGGCTGTTCATGGTATATATGAGGCCCACCGATGTTCCACCTCACCTTTCTAACTGGTAGAAGCAAATATAGCCCTAGGAACACAGGGATAAAGTGTGGAGAAAAGAAAGTTTAAGAACCACTGATTTAAATAATTATTAATTAGAAATCTATAAATTTTTTTATAAAAATATGAAATGTAGAATTCCAAACGATTTTATAAAAAGCACATGAAAGTAATTAAAAAAAATATATATAAAAAAAAAAAACTTCCAACTTTTATGCATTTAAAGGGGCTAACTATAATCTTTTAAATCTTACATAAGATTCCCCTAAACTCCTTTCACGCTCACAGACAATGCGATTTCAAGTGTTGAAATTGGAGACGCCTAATCTCCTCAAATTGAATTTTCCTTTGCAGTTGCGTTAACGGCAGAAACAATGGGTGCAGCTTGAACTGGGGTCAGCTTTTTAATTCGAGTGGGGGGTTGGGGCGTGTTTCTCGTTTTCATTACGCCAAACACACTGAGCTTTCTCCCTCGAATCTCCTATGGAGATATTCAGACTGAATAATCAGGACATTGTCAGGGAGGTCCTCTGTCTCTTATATCTCTCTGAGGAAGACAATGGGCCGACTTTCTACCGCGCCTTTCACTTTGAATCGGGCATTTTTGAGATTGTGAAAAAGAGGGGGCGCACTCCACGATTGGCTGTTTCAGAGATCCACGATGAACTATAGAAAAACAAAAGAAGCACATGCAAATTTGTGGATAGAAATCTCTGAAAAAAGCTTGAAAGAGTCGTATTAAGAATGGAAAAAAAAAAAAAATAATAGATTTTTTAAAGCTCCATGATAATTTAATGTGTATTAGTGTATCATAATATTTTAGTGTATATTTATGATAATTTAATGCGTATTCATATTCTAGGGATGCTATGGTATATTCATGATATTGTGTGTATTCATGCTATCATAGTATGTATTAATGATATTCTAGTGTATTCACAATAATAGTGTATTCATGATACTATAGTATTGTATTCATGCTATTATAGTGTGTATTCATGCTATTATAGTATATATTCATGATATTCTAGTGTATTCATAATAATAGTGTATTCATGATATTATAGTGTGTATTCATTATAGTGTGTATTCATATTCCAAAAGTATTCATGATATTTTTCAAAAAGTAAGACCATTTTTTTCAATTTAAAATTTCATTTTTTTTTTTTTTCATTTTTAGGTTGCTAGCACTGTCCTTGACATCCCTGATTGTCCCTGATTCCGGCTATTTTGAAATGTGTGATTTAATTGAGCAAAGAACTTTGCATTAAATTCTTTTTGCTGAAACGTACAAATGTTGCAGAAAGCATTCAGTGAGCATTCCCTATATCGGAAATAATTTTTAGAAGTGGTATAAACAGTTCAAAGAAGACAGAGAACGCGTTGAAGACGAAGAGCACTCTGGTCAACCATCAACATCAACTGACGAAGCTCGCGTCCAAAGAATTAAAGATTTGGTGCTTGCAAACCGTCGATTTACAATTAAGAGATCTTGCTGATGGTGTTGGAATTTCAAAAGATCGGTCAATTCCATTTTGGGCCTCAAACGCGTCAAATTTCGATTGGTACCAAAAACACTGAACACGCCAGCTCACAATGCTTTGATTCTTAGTGACTTTTTCGGCAAAAATGAAACCCATATCGTACCACAACCACCGTATTCACAACGTGCGACTTCTGTCTATTCCCTAAACTTAAAAGACCACTCGGGGACACCGCCGATTGAAGAGATTCAACGTGAATCGCCACACGCTTTGAAGATCATCCCTGCCGATGACTTTTAGCATGTATTGAGGATTGGAAGAAAAGTTGGCATAAGTGCATTGTATCCGGAGGGGGATTACTTTGAAGGTGATGAAATAAATTTGAAGAATAAATAAAGAGTTTTTAAAAACAAATAATCGGTCTTACTTTGGGCACAGTAGTAATGTAGTATAACAATTGTTGTTAAATTAGTATAGTTGATGTGAGACCAGAGACAGCATTCCAACTAAACCTACTAAATTCGAGAGTGTGGAGGTCTCGAACGAGCTTGAGCCCACCGTTTCAATCAGCGATTTAAAAAATGAAGTGATTTGATGGTAACTATCACGACGTGCATAAGGGCCTCATTGACAGTCATGATGGGGAGCTTTCCGGATTTCAGTGATTTACTTAAGAATTTTGTTGGAAAAATCTACAATGATAAAAGCGATTTGTTTTTTTATATACTATCTTAATTTTTATAACTACATGTATTTAAATATTGGTCTAATTAAAAACGATATTGTTAAAAGGTATTGGCATTGTTATAAAGTATTTTTTTAGTACAAAATGTACTCATGATCAATGCTTAGTGTGTTTTATAACAGTAAAAATATACAATCAAAAAAAAGGAGGTAACTTAAAATGGATTCGATTTTGGCTAAGTACAAAATAAAACTTATAATAAAAATGGAAATAGTTGAACTACACAGTATTGCAATTTTAAAAAATATATGAAAAAGAAATGCACGTTCATTGTTACTTTCATATGTAGGGTGTCTAAAAATTCACGCAATATTTAATCCCAAAATTCATGCAGACATCCAAAATAGTCTGAATGTTTGGTTATGAAAGAGCTGGTTTTGCTTAACCTGCACTTTCGGGCTTGTTGTTCGAGGGGGAGAGGTAGTGAGTATACAAAACTATTTTCAAAAACAAATTCTCCTGTACCCTTTATTAAAAGCATTGTTTTGCTGACTTATGGGACATTGCGAGAATTTTCAGGCACTCAATAGATAATAGTTCAATAGTTCTACAGATAGTTCACCTTTATTCCATAGAGCTTGTAATTACACTGGCTTTCAAAATTTAAACAAGAAACAAAACTGATGATAGTTCAAAATTTTTGCAAAAGAAATTGGAGGAAAATTAGATAATATGCGTTATACCACATAACTTAAGAACATGTTATATAGATAGTATTTACATTTCGTAATATTAACAGGAAAATAAAATATTCTTAATTCGGACATACAAATTAAATACCAAAAATTTCAGTAGTGAATATGGTGTCATGTAGTAAAACGACAATATAGACAATGCAACACTTCTTTGTGATGACTCCAATCTGCATGACAATATCCTCCTCATCTGCCAAATTAGTGGCGGATAACTTCGGATCAAATGTTCGATATCAAAAAATAATATTGCAGTATAAACTAAATAATGCTGAAAAACGTATCTCAAATTTTAATAATGCCACTAGATTATAGTTCAAAAATATAATTAAATTTAATTAAATTTTGAATTTTTTGTTGATTTGAATTAAATTTTGGTTCTTATTATAGAACACAAATTTAATTCAAACAAATATTGGAAACCATATTCAATATACAATTATATATATATATATATATATATATATATATATATTGTAGTTTGTAATTAATTACAAGGAAAATATATATACACCAAAAGCCTTTGGATTATTTAAGAAATTCTTGAACTAATTAAAAAATAATATTCACAAATGCTCTCAATTTTTTTTTATTTCCATTTTTGTATTTTCTATGATTTAAGGAATTAATAAAAGCATACAGATCAAAATAGATTTTTAATTAACAAGTTAAGGATAGAGTTAATTTAAACTAAAATTATGGAAATTCATAAAGTTTTCGTTAAACTTTCCAAATATTTAGAAAATTTTGTTTAAAAAATGTTTTTGGTAATGTATAAATAACATTGAATGCTTCTGTTTATTGTATACACATTTCTCTTAATGTACATTTTCACAAAAAAGTTTTGCTATTTAAATATTGGACAACAGACACAAATAGCAACAGACATGTAGACATAAAAAAAAAACTGAGCAAGTGAAATTCATATTTCAGTAATGTCAGATTGATGGAAAAAAAAAGCAATAAAATTAATATCTTAAAATATTAATTTTCAAACTTCTGTTGCTTTACTACATACTTTCCATAGGTGTACTTAAAAAAATTTCGCCGAGTCAATAAATATAAACAAAATCTTAAAATAATTTTTTGTTCGGTTTTTCTGGTCTATCTAAAAAGAAGAAGAATTTGTATTAAAACAATTTTAAAAATCAAGAAAATCTTATTATAAATTTTTTAAAATTTTATGTTTCGTATTCAGAAATTCTTTGTGTCTTAAAATTTTGTTACAAACAAACAGGCTAAAAAGAATTATGAAATTAAATTAAATTGTACCATACGTAACATATCCTAATTTTATCACACATATTAGAATATCGATTTCGAGTGTAAATAGAACAAATATTTTTTTTAGTCTTACCTGCATTTTTTCCATTTGTAGTACCTGTATGCTGATCTATGTATGCTAAACTTGTTGACCACTAACGCATTATGGCAGAGCCCGGATTGCCATAGAATGGTTGGGGAAAGGAAAAGTGATTCATTTTCAGATGACTACCACCTAGTCAGACGTTAAACCTAAATAATTCTTACTAAATTGTTCGACTGTTGATGTATGATAATCTGTTACAACCTTGCTCGAAGTCTTTCCGTTTAGAAGTACTTATTATGGTGAAGTCCATCAGCGGAAATAAAAGCCTTGTTTTCTTCGTTACCTAGCAGGCATTATCACAGGGTTACGAATGAGACAAATATTTATTTAATTTTATAACGCAATTAAGTTTGAATAATTTCCCCATGAAAAACTGATTTGACTGACTTCGGAATATTATTTCTAAGTCGTGACTTTTATGAATGGAATGGAATCTTTATTATTAAAAGCTAACTACTAAAATTTAATTATTGCCTATTTCGAGGCTTAATATATATCATATTCAATTAGTATGCAAGGGGCTCAAATTTGAATCTGCTGGAGACGTCCATTGGAGTTCGCAGCACGTATAAACGTCTCGCATAGACAGTTAGGAAACCAGTGATAGTATACTAGGTTTTGTCCTAAAAGACATGATTATGATTGACAGTTACCTCAAGAAGTTCTCTGAAGACAATGTCCTTCTTCGTGGCGTACAAAAATGAAACACGACAAGAAAAGCAACAACAACGTACAAGTAAGCAACAACGACATACAAAGAAAGCAACAACAACATACAAAAATAACATCAACATAAAAAACAAATAAGAAAATTAATTAATAGTTTCATTAAGATGACAATTTTGAATCGCACGCTTCGATTCAAAAGCAAAATAGCAATTAAATTCTTCAGACAATAAAACTGCCTTGAGTGTATGAGAAGCTGATATTATTGTGGCAAGATCTGATGATTTTTCTATGCCTCTGCATCGTTATTGCATTAGACAAGGCCTGCAAGATATGTGCGTTGAAGCAAGCACGGAATATTAAAATACTCACACCTAATCAAACGATCCGGGAGGGCAACACAAAAATATTTTATAATTTCCACATTATCCCCACCTCCATGAATGAATCCCAGCAGCGAACAAAGATCCAGTTTTGGGATAATAAACCCTTTTCTTTCGGATTGACAACCTCCTCTCTGCAAATTTCATTACCTTATCAAGAAGGACGGGGACAGCTCAAAGGAGAGAAGTCCTAATGTTGCTGTTGTTCCCGACTTCCCTTGTATTCCCACAAGACAAAGCCTCAATGAGCTTTGTTCACAGACATGTCTTGTCACGCCAGATTTGCCACCTCACCCTTTTTTTTACCCCTCTCACTATCGCTGTCATAGATAGCAGCGCCACCTGGTTACCAAAACCTCCATCCTAATGCATGGATGAAAATCTAAAGGTTCAAGTTTTAGGACTAAAATTAAAAGATGGCGCTTTTCATCTAAGCAATAATAATAATAAAAAATCAGCGACCACAGAAGGTTCTCTATCGCTTGTTGCTTCGGTGGGTGGCAACCCATTGTCTGGCGCCTTTGATTCAGAAGCATAATTAATAATATTCTTCATTGGCAACCTGACAGGTGTTCTATACCTCTTGTTCCCTGGCAATATCGAAGAACAAAAGCCCCAATTACATTATTAGTTACGTGATAAGTTGGCGTTTTTATTAATGGTAGCATCTAGCGATGAAACGCATATTAAATGCTATTATCAACACATGAACGCATTAAAGCGCCACTTTTTCGACGAGAGAGCGCCAAACTTCTTAGTTTAGGGTGGCACTAATTAATTACGTCCAATAAAAGACCCTCTCAGCAAAATGTTAATCTTTGAAAAAGAACAGGAAAATAAACAGCAGCCGCCATATGTTACAAAAAGTATGAAAACTTTTGAACAAAGAATTATGCATACAAGCTTTGAATATATGCATCTTCGTCCAGGAGGAAGTTATTAGATCAGCAAGCAGCAAAAATTGTGCAAAACTTCTGAACCCTATCGAAAACTTTGCGCACTGGTAATCCATAAATCAAAAACATAATATCATTCTGATGCTTTTCTGTTTTGTACTTAATACTTTAACGTTTTTCAACTCTACTCTTTCTTGCTCAAGATATTGCCTTTTGAATATGTTGTAATTTATTAAAGAAAACAATTTAAAGATATTTATGAATTTGTTTTAAATATTTTTAATTTATCTCCTTGAATCAAAACTATTTAAAAAAAAATTTTTGATTATAATATTGATTTTTATTTTTACCCTCACATTATCAAAAATATTGTTTGGTTTTTATATATAATTTTTTTTTTATTATCTCAATTCTGATAATATTTTATTCATGAGTTTATGTTAAGTTTTTGCAATGACAAAACTCAGTACATTTTAATAAAAATTTCAAATTGCATCAATAAAATGAATGTCTGCTATTTATGGTTTAATATTTTTTAATGTGATTGTTATTCGATTTGGAAATATCTGATACTTTCCGTTTTGTAATTAATACCTTAACGTTTTTCAAATGCTCTTTCACGCCAAAGACATTGCCTTTTTGAATATGTTGTAATTT
>BPLR01020178.1:0-36516 GCA_021605095.1 Caerostris extrusa | reverse complement strand
TTTATACTACTGTGCCCAAAAAAAAAGACCAGTTCTTAATTTTTTTAAATCTCTTTATTTATTCTTCCAAATTTATTTCATCGCCTTCAAAGTAATCGCCACCGGACACAATGCACTTATGCCAATCTTTTTTCCAATCCTCACGCATGCTAAAAAGTCATCCGCAGGGATGGCCTTCAAAACGCGTGGCGATTCACGCGAATCTCTTCAATCGACTGAAAACGATGGCCCCGGAATTTTTAATTGAAATTAAATTGGTCTTGCGTTTTAACCTTTTTAATGATCGTTTTTTTTTTAAATTTTCATTTTGTATTAGAGCAATTTTTTTCACTGAAATTTAAATTATATATAATCAGAATTATAGACCTCAATACGTTTTTTACTTTTTTTGATTAAATTTTGATTAATAAAAATTGAGGTATAAATTTGATTGTTCATATTAGAACCCTGAATCATAATCATAAGAATTTTGATATAGCATATGATTAAATACACGATACATAGCTACTATTTTCACAAGTCTATACTTGCCCATCTTCTGTCCTCACCGCGAACAGTTTTCATTTTCAGGGAAGTCTTAACAGAGAAGAACAAAAAAAAAAAAATAAATAAATAAAAAAATAAAATAGATGGGAGATTTTTATTGTGGTTGGTTTTTATTGGTATTGTTATTAGTGTTTTTGTTTTTCTTTTTATGGACTAGGGACCTCAGAGGACAGTAGGCAACGGTTGGAGTGGGGTGTATCGAAATTACATAATTTTTATAGATTTTATTTTAAAAATGAAGAACTGCCTTTCTAGCTTTTTTAAATGATAGTTTATTTTTAATTTTTATTGTTTAGATCAATTTTTTTTCACTGAAATTGAAATTATGCAATGCTATAATTATAATCAAAAGTTCATTCCCTTGTTTTTGTTCCTTTTATAAAAAGTCAGGTATATATTTAGTCATTCAAACTGAATATTTGAATCTGAATCATAATAAGAGCTTTTGATATACTATATGACTCCTCAAACGATACATCGCTGCTATTACCACAAGCTTTTTATTGTGGTTGGCTTTTTATTGGTGTTTTATTAGTTATTTTCTGTCCTTTTTTTATGGACTAGGGACGTAGGGATTTTATTTCTGTAGAAAGTTAAAACAAAATCAAAGAATCCTTTGAATATTCAAGGGGGTCATTATTGCTTTAAAATTGTATCATATCACTTGTATACACACACATGTGTGAAAGGAATTAAAGTCCTTGTCTACTTTAGAACTGAGATTTAGATTCACAATCATTCAAGACACGTTTCACATTCAATAAAGAAACTGCTACTACGTGTCTCGAATTCAATAAAGCATCTCGGATTTCTGTGGAATTTGCATACAGAAATATCACTTTATGTCATATATTATATTTTTGTTTACTCACGAATCACGTATTTCCATCTCTGCCATGAGTTCGAATTATAGTTCCCAAATATTTTCAGAATTTCGAGTGAAAGTCGATTCAGTTCTTGAGACATGAGAAGGATTAGTTTTGCTTTGAAATGAGGTGAAGATAAGGTGATTTTTAACGACTGTTTTGCATTGTTTATTTTTCATGAAATGTATATATTTCGAAGAAATAGTTATTTATTTATCAAAGTATATTTTCTATCTTCTTTTTTCCAATGACAGGTTTTTGCAGAAAAAGTTTTACGTTATTTATATGTATGTTTTTAGTTTTTTGATTGTCAATGTTATGCATGGACTATGTGTTTATTTAACTATATTTCGTATAGTGAAATATATACATGAAACACCTACATGGAACATGAATATGTAGATAATGTTTTCCCCAAAGAACTATAAAAATTTAAAAAAAAATTTTCCGGTTAATTCAACTATTTATATAATACCGAAATTAAACATATATATATTATAATAATAACATAATATTTAATTTATAATCTTATATGATGATATTATTATGATTATAAATAAGAAATTTCTTCCTAAAATAACAAAAACTTTATAAAAGATGTTTCTTTCAATTTAATGTAATTTCTCTTTCAATTTAACAATTCTAGAGCGATTTTCAAATTGCATAAACTACATGAAATCATGAAGATGGAATAATTATACACTTTTTTAAAAATTACTTCATGAAATAAAGTAATCTAATTTTTCTTATTTATTTTTAAAATAACTATGTATTGAACATAATTCAGACGAATTTTTTTTTAAGAAAATAATTTATTTCCTTACAAAATATATTGCTATATGAATTTAGGTATTATTCTTGATTTCATTATTACTAATGAATTCACATATTCAGAAAACGTTTCAAATTTCTTAATTTTTTTTTTTTTTTTGAGAATTTATAGAACTTTTCGCAAAGTATTTCATTTAAATAATAAGCAAATTCCTACAGATGTTATTGCTATTCAGATTTTATTTCTGTAGCAATCAAAGAATCCATTGTATATTTAATGGGGTCATTATTGTTTAAAATGTATCTCACAACTAGTATACATATATACGTGGGAAAGGAATTAAAGTCCATGTCTACTTCAGATTGAGAACTATATTCCCAATAATTCTAGACACGTTTCACATTCGATAAAAAAAAAAAACTGCTACTACGTGTCTGGAATTTAATAAAGCGTCTCAGGCGTCCTGTGGAATTTGCATAAAAGAAATATCACTTTTTTGTCATATATTGTATTTTTGTTTACTCACGAATCAAGTATTTCCATCTCTGCCATGAGTTCGAATTATAGTTGCCAAATATTTTTTATTTTAAGTGAAAGTCGATTCAGTTCTCGGGACATGCAAAGGATTAGTTTTACTTTGAAATGAGGTGAAGATAAGGCAGATTTTTATACGACTCTTTTTCACTGTCTTTCAAGCGTATATTTTTCATGAAATGTATATATTTCGAGAAATAGTTATTTATTTATCAATTGTATATTTGTTGTCTTTTTTTCCAATGCCTTTGCATGAAAGTTTTTTGCAGAAAAGTTTTACGTTATTTATATAAATATTTTTTTCTGTATGTTATCGTCAGTTACTTCATTGTCATTGTTATGCTTGAACTATGTGTTTATTTAACTATATTTTATATAGGGAAATATATACATGTATACCAGGAATATGAATATGTAGAAAATGTTTATTTTAGTATTCATATTTTCCCCAAAGAATTGTGAAATATTAAAATATTTTCCAGTTAATTCAATTATTTAAATAATACCAAAGTAATTTGAGGTACAATATGATAGTAACATAATATTTAATATTTATCATCATATATGAGGCTAATATGATTATATATGATTGTGATATGATGATATATAATTATAAATATGATATTCCTTCCTAAAACAACAAAATTGTATCGATATAAATTATGTTTCTTTCATTTTAACTCAATTTCTTTTTCAAGTTAACATTACTACATCGATTTTCAAATTACAATTAAAGATTTGAAAAAAATTACTACATGAAATAAAACAATCTATTTATTTTTATTTTCTTTTTAAAATTACTAAGTACTAAACTTAATTCATGCGATTTGTTTCTTTACAAAAGTTGCTGTATGGATTTATGTGTTATGCTTGATTTCGTAATTCCTAACTAACTCACACATTCATGTCCATAAATTAAGGATAATGAAGTTCAGGCAAAGAAAGAGACAGAAGCAAAACAAATTTGACTTATTTGTAAAGTCTATTTATTAAACAAAAGGTAAAGAGCAAAAAGATGCTTTATGTTTGACATAATTAATAAAAAATTGCTGATTTTCACTCCCTGGAGCAAATTTCAAAAAGAACCTATTTACAAAAAACAGTATAACATGGTTAGTATGATGGTTAATATGGAGTATGTCTCCCGGACGATGCAATACAGGCCTTACAACGCCTAGGCATGCTGAGTATCAAATTATCAATCTGATCTTGAGGAATATTACACCACTCATCAAGCAATGCCTTCCGAAGTTCCGGTTGACTGGTGGGAGGGGGTTGACGGGCTGCAATTCATCGGCCAAGCATATCCCACACATGCTCTATTGATTCAAGTCCGGTGAGTATGCTGGCCAATCCATACGGGTGATATCCTTCAATTGAAGGCATTCGTCTACAATGTTTGCACGGTGAGAACGGGCGTTGTCATCCATAAACAGAAATTCAGCACCCATGGCGCCCCGAAACAAACGTACATGTTGTTCCAGAATGACATCCCGATAGATGTGGTCTGTCATCGTTACACTCTGAACATGCAGGTCAGTTCTGGAACCAAGAATAATACCTCCCCAAACAAGCCATCCTGCACCAACGTAACGGTGTCGTTCAATGGTGTTCTCTTGGTGGTAACGGGTACCTGGCGCTCTCCATATGAAAGTCCGGCCCGAATCAGACTGCAAACTAAGCCTGGACTCGTCGGAAAACATCACACAAGACCATTGTTGCGGTGTCCACAGTGCATGCTTTCTACTCCAGTTAATCGCAGGCGACAGTGAGTTGCGGTAAGTGGAACACATCTGACAGGCCTACGAGCATATAGACCAATGCGCCCTAAGCGTCTGTACATGGTCTGCCTTGAAACTGTCGTACCGGTAGCTCAAGAGAGCTGACGAGACAGGTCTGATGCTGTGCTCCGTCTGTTTCTTTTGGCAGTAGCTGCTAAATACCGGTCCTCATTCGGCGTTGTAATTCGGGGCGACCTATGCTGTAACATCTACTCACATGATCATCATCTTGGAATCGCTGCCAAAGCCTGGAGATGACACTCTGGGCGATTCCAAGTTCCTCGGATACTTCCAGCTGGGTACGTCCACATTCCAGTCGTCCGATAATTCTATCACGTAAAAAATCATCCAAATGCTTCCTTTGTGCCATAACTATGCGGTTATTGCACTGAAAGTCTTTTAAAGCGCTTGTGAAAAATTTTACTTCTTTGTCACCATTCCTTATATACCCCCTCTCTTACACTCTTGTCATTGTGACGTACTATCTGCGCCATCTGGTGTTTTCCTGTAATTTGCATATTCGTCTTCAAGATGTGTGTGAGAATTCTACAAATGAAATTTTTATTTTAGATTCAATTTCTGTGTGATTCTGAATTATCCTTAATTTATGGACATGAGTGTTCATTCCGAACACGTTTCGAATTTTTTAAAACGTTTTCTGAAAATTTATAGATATTATCGTAAAAGTATTCCATTTAATTAATAAGTAAATTCCTGCAGATTTTATTCCTACGCAGATTTTATTTCTGTAGCAAGTTAAAAGAAAATAATAGAAACCATTTTAAAGGGTCATTATTGTTTTAAATGTATCGCTTCACTTCTATACATACACACGTGTGAAAGGAATTAAAGTCCCTGTCTACTTCAGAACTGAGAACTAGATTCCCAATCATTCGAGACACGTTTCACATTCGTTAAAAACTGCTACTACGTGTCTGGAATTCAATAAAGCGTCTTTTGCGTTCTGTGGAATTTGCATACAGAAATATCACTTTTTGTCATATATTATATTTTTGTTTACTCACGAATCAAGTATTTCCATCTCTACCATGAGTTCGAATTATAGTTCGCAAATATTTTCTGAATTTCAAGTGAAAGTCGATTCAGTTCTCGAGACATGCAAAGGATTAGTTTTACTTCGAAATGAGATGAAGATAAGGTGATTTTTATATGACTCTTTTTCACTGTCTTTCAAGCGCTTATTTTCATGAAATGTATACATTTCGAGAAATAGTTATTTATTTATCAATTGTATATTTTCTGTCTTCTTTTTCCAATTTCTTTGCATGACAGTTTTTTGCAGAAAAAGTGTTACGTTATTTATATATATATATATTTCTGTATGCTGTTATCAGTTTCTTCAATGTTATGGACTATGTGTTTATTTAACTTTATTTTGTATAGTAAAATTTGTTCATGCAAACCTACATGGACTAGGAATATGTAGACAACGTTTATTTTAGAGTTCCTATATCCTCCCAAAAAATTATAAAATTTTTAAAATTTTTTTTTTTTTATTTAATTCAACTATTTATATAATACCAAAGTGATTTGGGATGATTATAAATATGATATTTCACCCTCAAACATCTGAAACTTATCAATATAAAATTTATTTCGCCTTTCAAAATACATGAAAGAGTAAAAATGGAAAAATTATACACTTCTTTAAGAAAACTACTCCCTGAAGTAATGTAATTTATTTTATTTTTATTTCTTTTAAAATTGCTTGGTATTAAACTTAATTCATGATTTTTTTTTCCTTTAAAAAGTATAATTTATTTGCTTAAAAATCAATTGGTAGCGGATATTATGTATTATTTTTTTAAACCTGTTTAGCAAAATACGAATTTATTCTTAAAAAAAATAAAGATTTGTCTTGAGACTATCTACAAATAAGGCCAGTTTTTGAGTTCTTTAAAAGAAGGAATGTACTGTCAGATGAGCCATTCTTTGTAATATCTCTGTCTATACTAAACCTATAATTGTTTCAAGAAATAGGCCGCTTTTAGGTTTCATGGGAACACTTTAAATTTTATTTACAGTATTATTTCTAAATACATAACTTTTATTTAAAATTAATTTAAAATTAAAGATATAAATTAGACACACAAATGTTGTTCACTCCAAGGACGGAGATTTTCAGTGTTCTCGAGTCTACTGCGAATCTAATGTACTTGCTCTGCGGTAGATCTTAAATATAACACGACGTGATACACGATATAGGGACTCACTTTGTAAAGAGGCGGAATCTCCTGCCCGTTCAGTTACATTACAAAAAAAGAGAAAAGTGATACTTCTTGCCGTCTCGTTGCAGAATTCTTTTCTTTCTTCTCCAAAAATTTCCTTTAAGAAAATTCTTCAGGGGGTGGGGGTCATCTTCCCTCACTTCTCATTGAGTAGACACTTCCTCCACCAATAGTCAAGCACTATGCAACAATTCGTGGTGTAGTCCATATTCTATCTGTAATTGTTTCGAACTGTGAAGGTCGCACAGATAATCGCTAATTTACAATTAATGAGGTCTCATTATCCCTGACACTGATTATTTGCTATCAGAATTAGGTGACGTTGTACTCATTAGTACAAAACACTTGCATGTAATATAACTATCCACAACACTTCTGATTGATAAATTATTATTATGTACTTGTTAAAAAATATCCATTCCTCTCTCCTGAGAACTGAATGCTACAATTCTTCCAGTGGCAAAACTGCTGCAGAGTCATTGAACAGCTGCAGCGTGAAACAAGTGGAGCTCAAGCGGTGCAAGGTCTGGAGAACAAGGGATTAGAGGGTAGGAATTTCCATTGAATGATTTGCAAATACTTTTTAACTTGTTTTGAAACATGAAACAGAACATTGTGTTGATCACTTAATTAAAAGAAATGTTTTAAAAAAAGGTGTTTCAATTTTAAAAATTACTGATGAGTACAACAATAAATGTTATTACGAAAAGTTTGAGTGAAAAAATGTGCTACAATATCACGTTCATTTTCATTATCCACAAGAACGTTATTATTAGCACCGTTTTCTAAAGGAACAATGTGGGTAACCAATGAAGCAAGCAGAAACATCAGTTATCAATTATTAAAGTGTCCTAGTAATAATACAAAGATCAATGATTGAAAATGCAAATTTACTTATTTTATTAAACACAAAACAAATTATTGAATAAAATCTATATCAGTAAAAAGAGTAAATAGGAAATAGTAATTTATAGAAATGAGAAAAGAAAAGAAATGGGATATCCCTAAAAAATAAAAGATACAAAACAAAATGGAAAAACCCAGTAAAACGTTCTTTCCGAAACGAAATTCCAACTTAACAGTGCCAGGTGTCCGTGACGGATCGTAGAAAAGACGAAATTCACAATCTAAACAATGAAAGAGAAAAAAAGAAAAGCAAACCGGGAGAGGCTCGAGAAATAAAGAAATAAAAGTAATCACTACAGAAAGATCTAGAAAAGAAAAAGAAAAGAAAAGATCTTGATCTTGGATGGTTAGAAGGCGAAAAAATGAGATTCCATCCCAGTGAAAATGAATTGAAAATGAAGATAAGGGACTGATCATGCCTTTCCATTTCCATGGCTGGAACTTCGAGACATACTTTGATGGATAAATCTGTAATCTAAATTTGAATCTTCCCTTTGAATCTCTGACATTAAATGATATTAAGGGTTTCCAAGTTTGATGAAAAAAAGTTTCTACGATATCACTTCATTGTCATTATCCAATAGAATTTTATTATTAATAGAATTTTATTTTTTTAAGTTTTAATGTGGGCAGCCAATGAGGCAAAGCAGAATCATCAATTATCAATTATTGAATCGTCCTAGTAATAATACTAATCTGGAAAGTTCAATGATTAAAAATGCATATTTTTTCATTTTATTAAACACAAAAACAATTTATTAAATAAAAATCTATATCAGTAAAAAGAAAGACAGGAAACAATAATTTATAAGAAATGCGAAAAAAAGAAAATTGAGATCTCCTATAAAGAATAAAAAAAGATACAAAAACAAAAAAAAAACCCAGTAAAATGTTCTATTTCCGAAACGAAATTCCAACTTAACAGTGCCAGGTGTCCGTGACGGAAGGTAGGAAAGACGAAATTCAATATAAACAAAGAAAGAGAAAGAAAAAGAAAGAAAAGAAAAGCAAACCGGGAGAGGCTCGAGAAGTAAAGAAATAAAAGTAATCACTACAGAAAGATCTTTTAGAAAAAGAAAAAAAAATATAAGATCTTGATCTTGGAGGTTTAGAAAGGCGAAACAATGCAAATCCCTCCCAGTGAAAATGAATTGAAAACGAAGATAAGGGACTGATCATGCCTTTCCATTTCCATGGCTGGAACTTTGAGACATACTTGATGGATAAATCTGCAATCTAAATTTGAATCTTCCTTTTTAAAGAATGGTTATCTAGTTTTGTTTTGGACCTCTTGGATTATGTCACTAAAGCACAAATTCTATTAAACGATATTAATAAAAACAATGAGATTATTTATACAAATGATTATTTTAGAAAAGTGTATGATTAATTAAAATGCAAAATAAAATATAAAACGTTACAAAAGAAATGTAGTTCGGTTACTTAAAATGCCTCACTTTTTGGTAAGAAGTTATCTGGAGTGGTATTTATTTCGGGCGAGGCTGGAGAGTCTTAGAGTTTTTGCTACAGAAACAAAGAAGATTTTAAAAGAAATTGTTAAAAAAACAATGAGTTTATTTATACAAACCTGAAAATCCTGTAAAATGCACATTAAAATAAAACTAAAACTGAGGATGGCCCACCATTTCCATAGCTGGACTTCTGAATTTGACCTCAATTCAATCTGGTAAAAAATGGTTATCTGGTATTGGTGCTCAATTAAAAGCATCATTGAACAAAGTCTTTATATTTAAAAAAGACTTTAGATTATGATAATAGATACATAGATTCTAATAAATTTATATTTTATATAAAAAATGAAATAATAGATAATATTTATGGGCTTAAAACTAGATCTGGAACAATAAATGTCAAATTTTTGTATGAGCAATTACGAAAAAGTACAGATATATATTCAATTATCCTGCATAAATTTGAATCCTCACTTTTTTCTAAATAAAAGCCGTGGCCCAGCCATCAGCTGTAGTTTTGTTTTGGGAGTTAATCAGTTTGTTAATTAAAAAATTAAAGATATCACCTATTCTGAAATGATGTTGATAAAAACAATGGGACTCATTTTATAATAAAATTAATGTGTACAATTAATTAAAAATAATATAAATAAAACAAAGCTAAAATAACAGACATATATTCCTACAATACTCTCAAGTAGTATTTTTAATTTTTTTAAAACTTTTGGTGCAAGGTTAAATTTATTACGGCTTGGTTTGATAGTGAAATGTTTCGTGACTCATTAGATTCATGTTAAATAGACAATTATGCACCTTTTTCAAATGATCCATGCGGGTAGCTAAAAGAAAATAATAATTTATACAGAAAGATGTATGAAAAAAAATAAGAAAAGAAAAGCTAAACTTAAAGATATAAATTCCATTTTATTTAAACACTAAACTTAATTCTTCAGTTTTTGAAAAAAAATGAATTTAGAAAACGAAGATGGGGTTTTTTTTAGATGACCAGATTCCATTTTATGACCCAGTAAGTTGATGTTATGTAGTTAACTAGATGTTAAGAAATCTAACAAGTTGATGTTTAGTTCAGTTTTTTAATATCAAAGTAAACCGAATATGTATGAATTTTGTAATAATTAATTCAGGTAATTACTTTTAAAATAAAAATTTTTTGTTTAACTATATGCTTATTTTTGAGGACAGTTTATTGCTGTTAATGTTTCTAAAATAAATTCTCGTATAAATAAATACATTACTTCTGTAGTATATCCAACGTTATATAAAAAGCAAAAATTATATCTCAGCTAACAACTGCAACACACATTAATGTAAATTCAAATCATATACAAATAAATTTCGAAAAATACATGTTTACCTGTTATCGAGAAAAAAAAAAACACCGAAATGTTTCATTTGAAGAAAAAAAAAGCTTTTTTCACGATAATTCATTAAATGTTAATTTTATTCGCTGATACTTTAGCTACAATGTATACCATTCAGGAAACATTGAAATCAATGACTTACTTTAGTGTAGTTTTAAATAAGGCTATCAAAAGAGCAGTGAAATGAATATTTTAGAAATAAATTTTTTTCTTCCGTTTCACTTTTAAGTCCTGTTTAAAAACAAAACGATTTGTTTTCTGCCATATCCATTTCAGGAAATGGAAGAACCGTGTTCGAACTGGATAATGAGCCCTTTAGGTTGTACAGGATGAATCTTTGGCAGATGTTGAAACAAGCTCGTGCTTGAATTATTTCCCCTTTCCCTAAATATACGAGTGAAAGGAGCCTAAGATGGCGTTTCAGTAAATTATTTGATTTATTTAGTCTTTATTAAATTTAAAAATAAAACAAAGCTAATCTTTAATCTTTTCCAATTAAGATCGTTATTTATTTATTCTAAAGTAGAAATTCTTTGTTTTGTTTAAAGGAAAGGAAATCAATATGTAAACCGAAAATTTTTTATCATTTCCAACAAGTTTATGTCTTTTTGAGGGAAGTATAATTAATTTCCCTTTTCCACCAATAGTATTTCAAATTCTTAAAAATGCATAGTTGCATATTTGAATTATGTCATTAAACATAATTGTAGATAAAATTTTATCTGAACATAAAGCTGTATGATTCAGTTTTTGAAATCAAAAATGAAAATCAAAACGAAAAACAAATATGTGTGCATTTTGTAAAAATCAATTCAACTTATTTTTTTAAGGTAAAAATATTTTTAATAATGGGCGTATTTATTATGGGCAATTTATTGTTGGCTTATGCTTTTAAAAGGAATTCTTGTGCAAATACATTACTTCTGTGGTATATCCAATGTTTTATAAAAAGTAAAAAGATTATACCTAAGCTAAAAAACTGCAACATATACTAATTCAAATTTATATAATGCGTCAATAAATTTTGTAAATATACTTTTACCTGTTATCGAGAATAAGAAACACCAAAATGTTTTATTTGATAGGAAAACAGAAACTTTTCCACGAGAATTCTTAAATGTTAATTTTATTCCTTGTATATTCAGCTACAATGTATACCATTCAGAAAACATTGAAATCAATGGCTTCTTGATTTTAGAAGTTTAAATAAAGTAGTGTTTTTAAATAAGGCTATCAAAAGAGCAATGAAATGAATATTTTAAAAATAAATGTTTTTTCTTCCTTTTCACTTTCAAGTCCTGTTTAAGACAAAATGATTTGCTTTCTGCCATATCCATTTCAGGAAATGGAAGAACCGTGTTCGAACTGGATAATGAGCCCTTTAGGTTGTACAGGATGAATCTTTGGCAGATGTTGAATTTGAATTGAATTATTTCCTTTAAAGTATACGAGTGAAAGAAGCCTAAGGCGTGTCGAATTTAATTTTTGCAATGTTTATTAAAATTCGACACTTCATTTAATCTTTCATTTTTAATTAAGTTCGTTATTTATGTATTCTAAAGTAGAAATTCTTTATTTAGTTTAAGGAAAGCAATATGTAAACCGACAACTTTCAGATCTTTCATCAAATTTATGTCTTTTAGAGAAAGTCTAATTAATTTCCTCGTAACTTAAAGCAAATTGCCTAAACAAATAAAACATAATTGTAATCAAATTATACTCAAGCTTCAAAGAAAAATTAATTAGTTTGGAAACCTTAATTTGTAGTATACTTTTATTTTTATGTGTAAAAATATTAACTTATATTGTGATTAGAAAATATTACCTCTTCTTTATTTTCTCAATACAAAATGAAAGTTTTAATTAAAACTGAAATTTTAATATTATTTTTTCATCGATTTACAACAATTACATTTTAACACCTTTTACAGATGCCAAAATGTATTTATTATTTTGACATATGTCAAGTATAATCAGCAGTGAAAAATGATACTTAGTTTCAGGGGAATAAAATGTGAATGCTACAATTTTCTATATGATAAATGCAAATTAAGATAAATTTCTATAATTAATGTTTGATAATTTAGGCTTATTCCCATTTCAAATATCTTATAACTTCGAAGTAAAACCCTTTATTTCCTTTGTAAAAGTGTTTTTAATCTTATAATTTAATTTGTGATACTAATTATAATTGAATTATGTTTAATTATTTACAAGACGTTAAATAAAGCTTTGACAGCAAATGAAATACCTTGTTTTTGTGTAATTTATTTTCAGGAAGTTTTTGGTAATTTGAAATGCGTTTTGTACTTAATCGTAGACAAATAATTAATGCATGATATACAGCATTACAAATCTAAATTTAATAATGGGAAATTTTCATTCAGTTTTTTTAAAAAATATATTAAATTATTAATTTATAATAAAATAATTTAATATTTTATTATATTAATATAATATAATAAAATATTAGTAATATTTTTTATCAATCAATTTATAAACAAAATTCTTGTTGAATTTGAAGCATGTATACCAGCATCAAAGATATTAAAAGAGGTGGACAGAAATTAATTTTAATTTAATATATTTGATCTACTATTCCACGGACTGATGGCCGAGTGTCTAGCGCTCTGGTTCTCGGGTCACAGGGTTGGAGTCCCACTGGTTGTGTGTTGTGGTTCGGAATCCCATTAAACTGGTCTAATATGATGGCAGAGAGTTGTCTTGAGGTTTAGTCAATCTTCAGCTCTTGTGGATCCTTGCTAAAGTGAACCCTTAGCCGCGGACCAGTCGCCTGCGACATGTCTATTGGACCTGGTGTAAGTTTTCCTACACCAGAGGGATTAGTTCCACCAACTATTATTCCATATTTTATGTCATAAAAATTAGTTTAATGCTAAATTTTCTAATATAAAAAATTTAAAATTTAAAAACTTTGCTATAAATATATTAATTTAAAAGTTTTTTAAATTTTTTTTATCAATAAATTCTGTACGACCCTGTTAAATTAAATCATATTAATTTATAATTATCTAAATCATATTAATTTATACCATCATCAAAAAATTTAAGGAAGTGGCTAACAGCAAATTTTATTGATTTAATGGACTTGCTTTAAAATTTCTTTTTTTATAAATTCTTATTTAATAAAAATCTATATCTAACTATATAAATGAAAAGGTATTGCTATAGACGTACAAGCACCCAAGAAAAATTAAAGAAATTACTTCATAAGTCTTCCTTCTAAATCTTTACGTTTCGCTTTTCTTATTTCTATGATTAGATTGCTTTTCGCAGATTGAATTTTCCTTTTTTTTTCTTTTCCCAGGTATTACTTTCTAAAAACAGAAGATTAATTTTTTATTATTCATTCATAAAAAGGACTTAATACCGTTAGAGGAATTTTTTATCACTTCCCATAATACTACAAGCACTGCATTCATCTCTAAAGAGATTAGAACTGCGAAAATAAAAGCCATAAAGTTATATTTCAGGACGATGGAAGCTTTTTTTTTTGCCATCCAAATTTAAATTTTTATAAATGGAGCTACAATCTAAGTATCTTATTGAAGAGATTTGTCTTCTTAAAAATGTTCAAATTAAACAGCCAAACTCATTTCTTATTATTGATGACATTAGTAACATCAGACACCTAATTCTGCTAAATACTTTTGAATGCATAGAATAAAATGTATAATCAAAGCTACTGAATAAGTGAATACCTGTCGACACTAGTATAGCTGTCAAAATGAAGAAATCAAGGCATTAAATATTATAAAGAGATTCTTTAAATATTCTTACTGATGGAATTTAAAGCACTAATTGAAAACAAGATTAGTATAACGACATTGGAAGAGAAGTTAAGTACGTACGTATGTTGTCCGAGCATTTTTAATCATGTATTTAATATGCTAGGATGTAAACTACCCTAATCTTTTTGTGTATGCATAGAAATAAATTTTTCAGTTAGTGAAGAATTTTTTATTTGACTGCTTGCTAAACAAACATTTATGATATTAGTGCTTGTGTTTTCATGTTTATAATCCGTTTATCGTGATGTTTACTTTATCGTTCTTATTAAATATTCAACTAAATTTATTTTCTAATTAAGAGTGAAATTCTTGAAGTCAGTTCCATTAAAAGACAAAAAGAGACAAGGTCAGCTTATTCAAGGAAAAACTAAATAAGAAAATAGCATTCGATGTTTTAAATAATTTTTGGTTCAGTTAGCCAAATGATTTTATTTATTTAATGTGTTTAAATGTGACATAATAAATAATATTTATTGCATTTACTAAAATAATAATTTTATTTAAAAATATGTTATTTGAGTAAGTTTAAATATAATATTTGATTTAATGATAAATTTTATTTTAATATCAAAATTTTATTTAAATTATTTGGGGTGTAATAAAATATTTTTAATTCAAAAATGTGCATCATTTTATTACTAAACCAAAATAGTAAGTATTTTTTGAAAATTATTTCTATTGGTTTGAACATATTTGTAATACATATTGCATTTATGAATGACATATGAGTCTTATCTAAATCTAAATTTTGATTTCCATGTGTTGTTTATTGCAAAAAACTAGAACATGGCTATCAAAATGGACTTCTAGAATATTAATAATATAATAATATATTCTATAAAAAGGCTATTGATAGCAAGCACCCAAAATTAATGAAATTACTTCATAAGTCCCCCTTCAAAATCTTAACGTTTTGCTTTTCTTATTTCTATGATTAGATTGTTTTTCGCAGATTGAATTCTTCCTTTTTTCTTTTCCCAGGTATTACTTTCTAAAAACAGAAGATTAAGTTTTATTATTCATTCATAAAAGAGGCTTAATACCTTTAGAGGAATTTTTTTATCACTTCCCATAATAACCAAGTGCTACATTCATCTCTAAAGAGATTAGAACTGCGAAAATAAAAGCCCTAAATTATATTTCCAGGACGATGGAAGCTTTTTTTTTCACCATCCAGTAATTTTTTATAAATGGAGCTACAATCTAAGTATCTTATTGAAGAGATTTGGGGTTCTTAAAAAAATGTTTAAATTAAACAGCCAAACTCATTTCTTATTATTGATGACATTAGTAACATCAGACACCTAATTCTGCTAAGCACTTTTGAATGCATAGAATAAAATGTATAATCAAAGCTACTGAATAAGTGAATGCCTGTCGACACTAGTATAACTGTCAAAATGAAGAAATAAGGCATTAAATATTATAAAGAGATTCTTTAAATATTCTTACTGCTGGAATTTAAAGCACTAATTGAAAACAAGATTAGTATAAAGACATTGGAAGAGTAGTTAAGTACGTACGTATGTTGTCCGGGCATTTTTAATCATGCATTTTTAATATGCTAGGATGTAAACTACCCTAAAATTTTTTGTGTATGCATAGAAATAAATTTTTCAGTTAGTGAAGAATTATTTATTTAACTGCTTGCTAAATAAACATTTAAGATATTAGTGTGTGTGTTTTCGTGTTTGTAATCCGTTTATCGTGATGTTTACTTTATCGTTCTTATTAAATATTCAACAAAATTTATTTTCTAATTAAGTGTGAAATTCTAGAACTCATTTCCATTAAAAGACAAAAATAGATAAGGTCAGCTTATTCAAGAAAACACTAAATAAGAACAAATAGCACTGGTGATTTAAATAAATAACATGACATAATAAATATTATTTATTGCATTTTACTAAAATAATAATTTAATTAAAAATATTTATTAGAATAAATTTAAATATAAGAGCTGATTTAATAAGAAATTTTATTTAATATCAGAATTCACATTTAAATTATTCATGGGTGTAATTAAATATTTTCAATTAAAAAAAAAGTGCATCATTATAGTACAAACCAAAATATAGGTCTTTCTGAAAGAACATATTTTAAGTAATTTTTTGAGTAATTTAATTTTCTGTTTTCAAAACTCTCATTCAAAATAAAATTTGCACGCATACATAAATAGCTTTATATTAATAATAAATAACTTATAAATTATAAGTTAATGTAGAATAATAATTATAATTAATGAATTTTTTAAAAACAATATTAAAATATTTTTGCTTTACATTTTTTTTGCTCTTTTCTAATAATTAGATTTAGTTTGTCATAAAAACATTAATTTTATGAAAATAAATTAATGCCACTTAAATAAATCGCATCATAAATATTTAATGTTTTTTATTAATAAGATAATTCAATATTTCACATAACTTTTTTTTTTTGATGTTCCATAAAATAAGATTAAACTCTCTGTAACCTTCATGCCATTGCATTATATTATTTTAGTATGACAAGGTAAAATTTATTCAATATTTTACATAACCAGATGTACATGTAGAATTAAATGCATTTCTAGCATTAATATTCTAAGAAGTGTTTTTAAAGATATAACTTAATAAGGAAAACCTTTTACATTTGAATGATATCTAGAAGAAAGATTGGGAAGTGTATAATAAATTCAATTTATTTCGTAAACTCAATATTCAGTTAATTTTTTTAGTGGTATCTCTCTGAAAAAAGTAAAAAAAAGTATAAATATACAGTTGTTAAAAAATATTCAGATTACTTATAATCTCTAAAATATTCTTACAGTCACTTAATTAAAATATAAATAAAAATTATATCAACATTCTCACTATATAAGAATTATTGAAAATTGTTTGTGTATAATTACATCAATGAATAAATTTACAAGCAACTATCTTAAAACCATCAGTATATATAAAAATAGCCGATGGATTTTCTAATACCACACATAAATTTGGCATATTCATCTTTGTAGTCTTCTCAAAAGATTTGTTATTAAACTGTGTTGTCGAGAGTAATTTTGAATCAACAAAGTCCAGTTGTTGATTACTTTTTTTTATTTTCCAGTTCCGAAGTCCAATTGTCCAGTAGATTGATCTGATCCGTTTCTTCCTGATTTTGCAAATTAGAAACAATTATTCAATGAATAGTTCAATAAATATCATATATAAGATAGTTATTTGCTATGATAACATATTCTTCTACTCTCCTTTAATTAGTGGAAAGAAAAAAACTAGCATTCATTAGCTTTTAAGAAATATAAATATTTTGCCAAATGATGATAACGACTAACACACATTTAATTAAAAGTGTTTGATTGATACCTAGAATATTGCAATATTATAATTTATTTTAATGTAAAACATTCAATAAATGATTTATAAAAATCTTTTTTAAGTCCATCAATAATTTAAATATATACAGGTAACGTGTTTTTCAATGATTTACACCGTTTTGAGTCGATTGAAGAGATTCAACGTGAATCGGTGAGCGCTTTGAAGGGCATCCCTGCCAACAACTTTCTAGCATACATTGAGGATTGGAAAAAAAGTTGGCATTAGTGCATTGTGTCCAGAGGGGAATTGCTTTGAAAACGATAAAATAAATTTAGGAAGAATAAATAAAGAGGGTTTTGGAAAAAAATTGGTCTTACTTTTTGGGCACAGTAATATATAAGTAAGTGCTAACTAAAAATATTTTTTTGATTTTGGGCTAAGCACCAGATAAGTTTTTAGCTGATATTTAGATATATATTCAATATGATACATAAACATAATAGTAACCATTTACATTTCTATATTAAATAAAGTACCAATTAGTTTTATAACATTTAATTTTTATACACAACAAGAAATGTCAAAATACATTTAATTAAACATTTGAGTGAAACCTTATAACAACAGCCTCCCCAAACCTAAAGTTCTTCATTGACACCGGAGTCTTGTGACAGTCCTGTCCTTAAATGCTGCCTAGGCCCCCACGTTCCATGTAAAGAGATCAATTCGGCTTCCTCTCACTCTGACAGTGTTCTTTTTATACATTTGATAGATAGCTTCTGGGAAAAATCCCTCTTCCATTGACTGTCAAAGGGGATTTATCAGTCCAGAAGAATCCCTAGTTTAACACACAGGCAGTATCCCACAGTCAGGATGAAGTACACGTATATCATACAAAGAGATAGAGGCAGTAAATTCCCCCAGGGCTATTCCATGACTCCGTGGCAAGTTTAATACGCCACGCATTGTTAGAGCTGTCAACAATGCACAATACGTGCTGTGTCTTCGGCAGTGTCTTCTTCATTTGTAATGTCGTGCCGTATTTTATCAGCAAAGCTAAGCGTTTTATTCAATTTATGAGGCGCATGGGATCATGGCAGTTGAAAAATGTTTCCTTTTGTAAATATTTTAATGTAGGCTTGATGTGTTTCATTTCATGTTTTATTTATAGAATGGAATAAAGAAGAAAATCCAACCTTATATATCGTGTCAATGAACCCATATTCTTTGATAAATGACAGTAAAAAGCTTCAATGTATACAACTTTATTATTTTTTATTATTATTTAACTTTTTTTCTTTCTTACTGTATTTTTTTTTGTGTTCAAAAACCCAATCTTGTTAAGAATATTCTTTTTTTCCAATAATTTTGATTTTACACATTCAAAAATTATTACAATTCAAACTTTAATCGATAATTAAACTGAAATTTTGATATACTAGTATATTACGAATTCATATATTTCTTGAAAAATATATATTCCAATGATATAAAATTAATAAAATAATAAAAACTTTTACCCTTTTTTTATGGAATAAAGTTTTTAACAAGAAAGCATATTACAATGAAATTCAATTTAATATTCATAAACATAGATTTGTTTCAATGACTGAATTAATTTTGGTAGCATTCAACTTTTTAAATCCTATTGGGAGGATTTCGCAGGATAACAGCTCCCATTTATGTGTGTCATTTTACATTGACTGTTTTAAAAATGTAACAAACATTGGCCAGATATATTGAGCAAACAATGCTTGTTACATTGCAGAAAAATAACCAACTTTGACCAAATATTTTAACTGTTAACCGAAGACAAGTTTAGTTTAATGTACATTCAACCAAAGGCATAATATGAAAAAAAAAAAAAATTCTGTATTCTATTTCAAGTTTTAAAATAAATTTAAAAAAAAGACAACTAAAAACCTTTTATTCAAAATTGATGGATCCAAAATCTTTTTTTCCTTGTTTACACTTTTGTTTTACAAGGAGTGTATAAAAAACAGGCAAAAACGTTTTCTAAAAAGCTCATTTTTGAATAAGCTGTGTGACAATGGTTTGGTAACTAGTCCATATTTAACGAGGAGTATTTTCTTAGTATCGCAACTATATATTTAATCACGAAACAATAATGTAGCTTGTGTATTGACTAATCGGAAAAAACATTCCATTTGAATAGTCTCAGTCGTTATTGCTTTCAAGGAACAACATCGCATCAAAGTAGAATGCATTTCTAAATATGAACAAGATAAAAATCAAGGAACTAAGATACAAAAATCGTCAACAATTGGTTTATTTATAGCTTCAAAGACAATACAAGACCAAACATTTAATTGTGATATACAAATACTATGTAGATCTGTCAGTGCACTGCCGATAACATTGGCGCAAGACAATAAACTGATACTAATAAAGCTTATGATTTCGAAAATTGTTTTTTTTAGAATTTATTAATTAATTAACTAATTTAATTTGTCCTGAATCTTTAGACAGGTTACAGATGCATAATAGAGTAAACCATAATGACAAAAAAAGTTCACATAGAAGAATGGAAAGACAATATATAAATAATTTGAAATTAAAATATCTATCTATTGTATATAAAGATAAAAAAATAATATAAAATCTGCATAAATTTCTGCTTTTATTTGTGGAAGAATATGATTTTCATTTTAAATTAACGATGTATACCAGCATTGTATTAAGACGAATCTTTATGCATTATTTACTATGTACTAATAGTTGTTATTGTTATCATATTTTATAATAGTATTATTTTCCAAATATTGTGTTAGAAAAGAAATTAAGAATAATCTATACAAAAAAACTAATAACATTTTGATTTAAATTTTAATCATTTATAAAATCTAAATTATAATTGAAAAATTGACCAAAATAATGCAATACATTTTAATAAACTTATAGATTTCCCTCTTTTTATTTTAACACATTATTTTTGAATATTATTTTGGATTATATATATATATATTCCAAATAATTTTTTAATTAAAATATATTCTGTCTCTATTATTATATTTGAATTTTTTTGTCCAATATATATTTAATTATGCAGAAAAAACACGTTATTTAATTTCTTAGAAAATATAGGAACACTTTTTAAGTACATGATTTTATTTATATTTACATTTCTAAGAATGTGCTACATTACAAAGGTGAATTATAATTTGCAAAGTTATTATTATAGTTATTATATTACAGGAAATGATAGATAAAGACTAGTTCCAAGAAATATGTCAATAGTATTATATTTATTCTCATAATACAAAATCCAAGATAAATAAAATAAAATCTAAGAAAATATATTATATGTTGGCATTACTTTTTATTGCAAGAAGACTTTCTTATGTTAGGTTCATATATTAAAAATATATAATCCTCGTATTCATAAGTATTGTGAGATAAAGTTACTAAAAAAACCCTACCTCATGATATTTGAAATTATTTCTATTAGTAATTCCATACTAATGTAAATTATTCTATTATTTATTTATAGTCATTAGTATTAGTTGCGTAATTTAATCCGAAGAAATTGCTGGTTTCTATAGCAGCTTGAAAAAAGCACTGCTTTTAAGTTTTACTGAGTAAGATTTACGAAATTAAATTTTTATCTAAATATTTTTCTCATTTTTTTTTCATTTTACAGACTTCGATCAGTGAGAGTTTGGGAAAACGCGTAAAGAAAAGCTCTTGAATATTTCATAGCACCTGCTGTCTGTTGTTGTTCTGTTCATTATGCTCATAGAAACCATATCGTTTCAGTCTCAAATATTTCTCGCAACTAAAAATATTATTCAAAATATAAAAACGAACTTAGTAAATATCACCAAGTTAAATTATGTGTGGCTAAATATTTTTTTGAAATTTACTTACAAAATGTATTTATTTTTTTCTAATGACTCATATTTTGTGAATAAATTACTAGGCTTCTAATTTAATCCACTCATAACTTGCGAATAATTATTCCCAGTTCCTTTATCATCAATGCATTTAAAACTTTAAGAAAAGTTCATTAAACGAAATCTACAAAAATATCAAATTGCATGTATGAAATTAAGTCTTGGTAATCTCTAATCAGGAGATTACATCTAATTACATCCGTTGTCGGGTTTCAGAAAGCCTGTAAGTAAGTTGATGAATGGATTAGATAGTTAATTTTAAATTTCATAATCCGCAATCGTTACGAAATATTTTGTATCAAAAGGAAGGTACTAGTGACAATGTTTCATATTTTATATGTGCTATATAAGCTAGACACAGTTTATAACGAAAAAATAGAGATTTTAAGAAAATACACTTAAGTGAAGTTTCCAAAAAATATATCAAAATTGAGATAAATATTTTAGCTATAGCTTGGGTATAAGAGGGGAATGTCTGGCTCTGAAGATGATGAGCATTACCGTCAATGCTTTAACATAAGAGAAGAATATGCAGAATAGATGAGTAAGATATGCAGAATATTTTGCAAATGAAAATTTTCAATTTGTTTTTCCATTCCAAAACGAAAATAAGAGGTACATATTATGTTTTTGGTTTGGTTTGTCATTCTACGGTCATTTTATGCATATTTAGACTATTCAGACGTGTCCTGCAGTTTAATGAGAATTCAGAACCATTACCAAGCACCCATGCCAACGACAGGATTCGAACTTGAAGCCTGTGGCACAAAAGGCCAGAGTTCTAGCCAATTGACCATCAGGTAACAAAAATGTGTATCCAGTTGGGGAAGGCGATTTATTAGTTAATTTTCTAGAGCTCTGGTATTTGATACCGTAGGCGTTAGGTTTGAATCCTGGTGATGGCATGGATAATTATTAGTGGTTCGGAATGTTAAACCACAGGTCCGATCTAATTAGAATAAAGTGTGAATGGCTGTAGAACGACAAAACAAACAAAATTTAGAAACTATTATCCCTTTGTGAATGCACTATACCCTTTGATGTACCCTGGATAACTCTAAATTTACTAATCTTTTGTATCAAAGGTTAATAATGACATGATAGTAAAACGCTTGAAATTAATAAAAAATATCAGAATAACCAATTTCAAAAGTTTAAAATGTTTGTTACCTAGAATGATACTAATTATTTGATTAAATTGTTTAGAGATGTGAATTGATTCAAATATATGCAACATGTCGTTACAGTAGTGATCAACAGAAGTAAAGCAAGTAAGATAGAAATGATAATTACTTAAAACTTACTTAACTTTTAAGCAAATATAAGTTACGGAAGTGTGATATGGAAGTTATATTTTGTAATATTAGATTTGATGTTTTATAATTTATAATTGATTTGTAGATTTTGCATTGGTAAAAAGATATTTTAGCAATACTTCATTTTACAACGTTAAACAAGTATTAACTTAAGATGCATAACGATTCATTTTTAAATACACTGAATCAATTTTCGTTAAAATTATTAACGTCATTAATCGTTAATATTTTCTATTAAATGATTAACTTTGTTAAAAACGTTATTATTTTCTTTAAAATAATAACATTCGCCGTCATTTTCGTTAAAATGCTTTGAAATTTCGTTAAAATGATTAACAAAAAAAATCAATTTAATTTAATGCGATTTAAGAAAACCATTAAAATATACTGGTAATAAAACAAAAAAATAATACTGGTATGAAACTAATGAAAAAATATATGATAAAAAAACCCATCTTTTTTTTTCTAAATGCTATTTTAAAATGAAACTATCTTTCATCAAAAAATGAATTACTTTAAGTTTATGACTTATTTATATTTAACTACCAATACTAAAACTTGGTTAAAATTAATCTGAAATTATATAAAAATTGCATACAAATGGGCATTTGAGAAAAATAATAAAATTTGTTTCAACATTTTATTGCATCTATTCTATTTATATTATAATTTTTTGTTCCTACAAAAAAAAAATTAAATTAAATTATGATCCTGATCCTCTAACTAAAAGTTGCTGACTACAGAATAAAATGTTAAATATTAATGCTAATTTTCAGAAAAAATTATCATGTTGAAATATTATTCAAATAAATATAAACAACTTTAACTTTTTCTTTTGGCATTGAAACAAAATTTCAAATAACTTTTGTTTTTATAAAGCTACAACTTTTTTTTATAGATACAAATCTATCATATTTGAGATGAAATAAGATATGCTTGGCCTTTTTTATACTTTTTCCGTTCCTTTGAAGCTTAAAAATAATTTATTGATATCACCATATTCCTATGAGATTAATAATTTTAACCGAAGAAGTAACTACGGGAAAAGTCGTTGGATAATACTACTTCAAAGTAATGTATTGCCAAAACTTCAGAGAATTCAACGACAGGAAATTCAAACGTGTTTATCTTGTGTGATATATTTGAAAAACCCAAATATTTAAAAATATTTTTTTTTATTTAAAAACGCAAATTTTTTTTTTTTGCAATATTTATTTTAAATTAATTAACAATAAGTTAAAATTTACTGCAGTTAAAAAAAAAGCTTAGATTATTATTCTTATTTAATTCCTATTTCCTCTTTATATACTTTTAAATAAACTGATAGATAAATTTTTTTCTTATACACAAATCAAATTGTTAATTACTTTTCTTAGATCGCATTTTTGTTTTAATCATAAAAGCATTGATGTCGAATCTTTAAAACTAAAGTATATAAAACATATCTTGAACATTTGTTTTTGATTATTTTTTATCACTTTCATACATTCGTTAATATTTAAACCATTTGAATCATTTGTTACGAAGATATTTCTTAACTCAGTTTCCAACCCTCTCAATTAACTGTTCAATGTTATCATATAAATTTTCTTTTGAAAAATATAAGAACCAAATCTCTTTATGATTATACATATTCGTTTCAATTCAAAATGAAACCATTGTAAAAAATTGTTTTTAATTTCTAAATTTGCTCTGTTGTTCTTTAAAATATGGGTCCTGATCTAATTAGCCTAAAAAAAATTGGCAAAAATGACCGTAGAGCTGTCATTTCACTTAAATCCTAAGTTTAATAACTGAGAGAGCGCTATAACATTAGATAATGCCATAATTAATACAATGCTTCTATCGTACTTAAAAGAGAGTATGTGGAGTAGAGTGCAGAGATATTTATTTTAGATTAATCAACAATAATTAAAAATTTAGTGCAGACAAAAATCTAGATTATTATACTTTATTTATTTCTTCTCCATGTACTTTTTAAATATATTGATACATAAAATTTGCTTATAAACAAATCAAAATGTTATTCTATAAAGAAGCAATTTACAAATACAACGCTATAACATTAGACAAAGCCATAATTAATATAATGCTCCTATTCCGCTTAAAAGAGAGTATGGAAAAGATTACAGTGATATTTATTTTAAATTAATCAACAATAAATTAAAAGAAATTTAGTGTAATCTTTTATCTAATTTTCTCCATGTACTTTTAAATACATTGATACTTAAATTTTGCTTATAAGCTAATCAAAGTGGTAATTATTTCTATCAAGAAGAAATTTGCAATTTGCCAGAATAAACAGTTATAAAAAGTTTGTAGCATAAACTTTTTATTAAACCTTTCCGAAAATTATCTAATATTTTAAAAAGAAACCAACCATTCGTGGCTAATATCTTCCACAAAGAAGTCTCCAAACTATTGTGTCCCACATTCCCGTACGTCTCCCTTTGAAAACAATATAATGGTCCAAATCCCTTCAGGATTAAATATACTTGTATCATGTCCAAATGGATCCAACGGACAATTTTAAAACATTCTTTTATTTCTACATGCACTTTTATATAAATTTGTACATCAGTTTTGCTTATAAACAAATCAAAGTGTTAATTGTTTCTATAAAAGAAGCAATTTAAAATTTGCCAGGATAAATTATTAACAAAGGTTTGAAGAATAAATTTCTATTAACCTTTTCGAAACCTGTTTAATACTTTAAACAAAAACCAGCCATTCGTGGCTAATATCTTTCACAAAAGAAGTCTCCAAACTACTGTGTACCACATTCCCAAACGTCTTCTTCCGAAAATAATATAATGGTTCAAATCCCTTCCGGATTAGTGCCTTGACACAGTTGGGCAATAATTTAAAATGTATGGTTAAAAGTATTTATTATTAAACTTATTTTTTTCTTTCCTATGTACTTTTAAATAAATTGATGCATCAATTTTGCTCATAAAAAAAAAATCGAAGTGCTAATTGCCTTTATAAAAGAAGCAATTTACACTTTGGATAAACTGTTATACAAGGTTTGCAGCAGAAACTTTTATTAACTCCTAACACTTTAAGCAAACCAGCCATTCGTGGCTAATATCTTCCACAAAGAAGTCTCCAACCATCCCAAACTATTGTGTCCCACATTCCCAAACGTCTCCCTCTGGAAACAATATAATGTTCCAAATCCCTTCCGGATTAAGTATATTTGTATCATGTCCAAACGGATCCAACCGAACAAATTACACTTGTTCATTGAATCTCACCCTATGCGATTTGACTTAAATCTAAGGTCAATAGAAGTTTAATGACCAAACAACGCCATGGACCTCTCACATCACGCGGAGATTAGTATAATCCCTCGTATCCCGGCAGAAAGCGGGTGAGTTGAATAGATTGCAGCGATCATTTACGCCAAGGTGCCGCCGACCCCACTGCTCCCAAATCGTTGTTCCCATTGGCTTTATTGAATATTTAAGCGCCCACCATGCGATAGATGGCTTGCATTTATGAGCTTTAAATATTTGATGACGGCGGAAATTACGCGTGACAGCTCGGGGCCTCGAGATTTCTGCAGCTGGAATTAAACGTTAATAAATACTTTAGAGTCGCGATTTGCTGGCGGAATTTCTCTGGGCGCGCGTCGTCGGATGTGGGAATTTTAGAAGCTTCGGGATTAATGAGGAAGAAGGTGTCTGGCTTGATTATTAATTTTCGGGTCTCAGGGAGGTTGTCGATTTCGGTGTCATGCGCCCCCCTGGTCTTTCACGGCTCAGGCAGAGTGTGCAGTGATTAATGGATTTACTGTGCAGCGAAATAATTTTAAGGACACAATTCTGTGTTTTAATTAAAACCCATTCTTAAGTTTGGTTAAGTTGTTTGTTAGTTGCAATGCAAATATTCCTTTTAATAATGGATCATAGAGATGATATTTAGAAGTGCCGTACAGCCTATAATTTAGTTGTTGTGAGTCAGTTTATTATTTTAAAATAATTGCATTTCATCGTACCCTTTTCGGTACGTTTAAAAAAAAATTTATAGTTTGCTAACCTTTCCAATTGATTTAAAACAGATGTCAGGATTTTTTCTATATGCTTAATATATGTATAAAGTTATAGTCTGTATTTCTATCTGCAATTCCAGTGGCGAATCTTAGTTTAATCGCCTCGAGTTAGAAAGAAGCAACACATAAACAGAGCTTTAAAAAAGAATTAGTTCTCAATGATACCTTTACGTTAAGCTGCTTCATATTTTAATATCTACAATTCCTTCATTGTTATATCCATGTAACTTATTTTATGAATAATGCATTTATAATTTCCACAACTGTATCTTTTTGTCATTGTTTGCAATCTTCCAGTTTTCTTCTTTTATAATAACTGTTTATCGTCTATTAAAAATAAGTATTTATGTTAGGAATGGAGTAATGATAAATGATTTAGACTAGAATTCAAGGGGCAGTGGATTTCGTAAATTAAAAACTCCGCGGAATAATCAAGAAAAAGATTAACTAATGATTGACTTTCAGGTTCAACACTTGTTCACTGAATCTCACTCTATGCGATTTGACTTAAATCCTGAAGTCTAATGAATGATTGAGTCAACGCTATAATATTTGAAAATGCCAAAATTAATATAAAACTTATATCCTGCTTAAGAGATGGTATGTGGAGTAGAGTCCCGATATTTATTTTAAATTAATCAACAATTTAGTAATTTTAATAATTTTTTTTACTATTTAATAATTAATCAACAATTTAATTTTAACAACTATTTAGTGTAGTTAAAAGGCGTAGATTATTATACCTATTTTTTTCTCTTTATTTTTTTTCTTTGATTATTACACTTTTTGCCATGAATTTTTTTAAATTTTGCTTATGAACAAATTATGTGTTAATTGTTTCTATAAAAAGCAATTTACAATTTGTCACGTTTGCAGCATAAACTTTTTATTAACCTTTCGCAAAAACTGTCTAATACTTTAAACAAACCAACCATTCGTGGCTAATATCTTCCACAAAGAAATCTCCACCCATCTCAAACTATTGTATCCCCACATTCCTCCGAAAAACAATATAATGATCCAAAATCCCTTCCCGATTAAATATATTTGTATCATGCCCAAACGGATCCAACGGAACGAATAACACTTGTTCACTGAATCTCACCCTATGCGATTTGACTTAAATCCTAAGGTCAATAGAAGTCTAATGTCCGAAACAACGCCATGGACCTCTCACATCATGCGGTGATTAGTATAATGACTCGTATACCGGCTTAAAGCGGGTGAGTTGAATAGATTGCAGCGATCATTTACGCCAAGGTGCCGCCAACCCGTGCGCCCCAAATCCGTGCCCAAATCGTTGTTCACATTGGCTTTATCGAATATTTAAGCTCCCCTCCATGCGATAGATGGCTTGTATTTATGAGCTTTAAATATTTGATGACGGCAGAAATTACGCGTGACAGCTCGGGGCCTCCGAGATTTCTGCAGCTGGAATTAAACGTTAATAAATACTTTTAGAGTCGCGATTTACTGGCGGAATTTCTCTGGGCGCGCGTCGTCGGATGTGGAATTTTAGAAGCTTCGGGATTAATCAGGAAGAAGGTGTCTAGCTTGATTATTAATTTTCGGGGCTCAGGGAGGTTGTCGATTTCGGTGTCCTGCGTCCCCCTTGTCTTTACGGCTCAGGCAGATTGTGCAGTGATTAATGGATTTGTTATGCAGCGAAATAATTTTAAGGACACAATTCTGCGTTATAATTAAAACCCATTCTTAAGTTTGGTTAAGTTGTTTGTTAGTTATAATGCAATGTTCTTTTTAATAATGGATCGTAGAGAGGATATTTAGGAACCTCGTACTTTAACTGTTACTGTTATACCTAAATTAATATTTCTAGTGAGTTTATTATTTTAAAGTGATGCTTTCAATTGTGTCTTTTTCTTTGCTTTCAATGGAAAATTTGCAATTTTCTAACCTTTTCTACTGATTAAAAACATATGTCAGAATTTTTTTACATGCTTAATGAATGTATACAATATTATCCTTACTTCCTACCTTTCTTTCAGCCTATGAGCCATACTTACTCCTTCAATAAGTCCCAAGGGCCAAGACCTAGCTAGCTCATTATGCAAACATCAACATACTGTAAATTTGAATTACATGAAAATTTTCATTTCAACTAGCAGGCAAGTGCTGGTGATGGACTCTGTTGATTTCCAACTTTGGTTGATACGTATGGGTAAATGTCAAGGAGTCAGTGTGGCCGAGATGCCACCTTGAGCTATAGTAAACTGCGCCATCTTCTGAGGAGCGTCGGAATTACGCAAAAATTTCAATCATGCTTGGTTAGTCGAAGCATACATTCCAATTTGTAGCCAGTAGCAGAGATCAAGTTCTGGAAAAGTTCTGCTGCGTAATTGCTTGTCTGGAAGATTCTAGTGCTGTCGAATGTTTACAAATATGTACCGTGTATGCGTAGTATAAATACAGGAGACAACCGAGATTGCAGATTTCCAAATCTTGAAT
This sequence comes from Caerostris extrusa, assembly GCA_021605095.1. Lineage (NCBI taxonomy): Eukaryota > Metazoa > Arthropoda > Arachnida > Araneae > Araneidae > Caerostris > Caerostris extrusa. Next base: position 7,147 of record BPLR01020178.1, on the reverse strand, counting down.
TTAGGGCAACAAGCGCATTATTCTGATTTGAAATTAGTTGTCTTTTATATAGAATTGTATAAATATGGAAAGGTAACGAAAGCCACCGTAATTAGTGTAGAACATTTAAAGAGCAATGGCAACATCAAAATTGCGTGATTCGAGTGAGTCAAGTAATAAGTTATGAAACAATATGAGCCTTCAAAGAATACAATATAAAATATCATTATGGGACTAAACGTACTTAGAATTACTCTAAATTTTTAGATAGCGTATGGTACTGAAAATGGGAATCTCTTAATCTCGGGTATTACTGTTAAAGATAATGCTGAACAAGAAAGAACAACTCAGGCTAATTCCCACGTAGCTCATTTAATAGGAAGCATTATAAACCATCTATTGAAAGCGAATTATCAAGGATTTCATGTTTGTAGCAGTTTGTCAACAAACACTGTGATCAAAGCAGATGATATTGCAGAAAATATATTAACTCAATAGTCCGGAAAATATCGATACTTAAAAGAGTGTTTGACTTTCACCCTGAATGAATCAACAGATGTTTTAGTTATAGCGTATATGTTACTTTTTAATTCAGTTTTAGAAAAAAATTATGAAAAAAGCTGTTTGACGTTCTTAACATTCGCAGCATAGTCATTAAAAATATTTTTTAAAGAAGTTGAAAATGTTGTTCAGAAAACAATCTTGAGTGGAAAGAAATGAAGTGTATAACTACTAATGATGGCAAAATCATGAGTGTAAAAAATAATCATATCTTTCGTCTCATATTATACGCCATAGAAAATGACGGTGGTGTAAAACTACTAATAAGTCATTGTGACATTCGTCAAAGGTTTTGGTGCGGAAAATGTTTGGATGTATCAGAAGTTTTAAAGACAGTTATGTCAGCTGTTAATTATATCAGATTACTTCTTCAATTCTACTTCGTCAGTTATTTGAAAAACAATGGAGAAAATGACTTACCTTGGAAAAATACCACTGTAAGCAGGCTTAGCTGCGGAAAAGTTCTAACGCATTTATTTGAGTTCCAAACAATAATCGATTTTTTTTAATGAAAGGAATCGTCCTCTGACTGAGTCACACAACAATGAGTGGTTATGGAAGTTATCATTTTATACAGATTTAACTAAAGATGTTAATGCATTAATTTAAAATTACAAAGAGAAAATTAGCCTTCTGCTTGATTTATACACGTATTAAATTCTTTCGTCAGAATAAAAAAAATATTAATTCTTTCAATCCCAATGGAACAAAAAAAAATCATGTATTTTAATACATTGTAAATATTTTTTTAGAAAACTGAGACTCTATTTCCGATAGATTTTGAGATTGAATCTTTGGGGGCTTTAAAATACATTTGAAGTGTAATTACAAACAACATGAAGATTTTTCAAAATCCTTTTGACGCCGACTTAGAAACTCTTGCCCCAGAATTTCAAATGTAAATTATTAATTTGCAATAATGAGAAATTTTATAGAAAAATATTAAAACTAAACATTTCTGGAATTTTATAGAAGACTTCAACTTCCACTGTTTAATTAGTAGCCAAAATTTGCTTGTGGGTTTTTCTTCCGATTATATATATATATATATATATATATATATATATATATATATATATATATATATATTCATTTTGTATATTCATTTTGTATTTGGATAGCATTTGCAGATGCTGTTTATAATTTCCGTTAATAAACTTGATCCACAACTGCAAACAATTGTTAGCTGAAATTTGCAGTTACATTAATCTTATTAATCATAATTATAATCTCTAATTTCATTATGTGAATTATCTCTTTATGTCACTTATCGTAAGTGTTTTGGACAAATATTATTGCATTTATTTTAAGATGTTCAATTTCATTATGTATGTCAGTTGTTTCTTAAATGGGTCAGGTATAAGCATCTGATTATTATTTTGTATAATTTTGTAAAAGTTTGCAACAATTTCTTTTGATAAAAGATATTGTTGAAGGCTGCTGGACTTGTATTGGCCGCGGGCAGTAGTGTGGATAACCATGGTCTAGAAATAAACAAAGGAACAGGCAAAGTGGAGTAAGATGTCCTTTTTCAAAAGCCAAATCGTATTGTATTTCAACTATTGAAAGAATCTTAATAAAAACTGATGAATGGGGAAGATTTGTATACATGCATGAACACTAAAAATAAGGTTTGCATCTCACAGAAATATTAAATAAAATCAACGAAAAATATTAAATAAATTAGGAATTACAAATTGCTAATTGCTTTAAATAACTTTACAGAAAATTTCCTTTGGGAAATAGCTAACAATCATCAAGAAAAATTTTCATTGGGTGTCATATTCGATAGCGGATGTTAAAAAATGTCCGATGAGTTTACTGCTATAAAATATTATATTAGTTTCATTTTTATCTGAAAACATTTTAGTAAATAAGATAAATATACATTAAGAAACAATGATAAAAAAATGAATGGATAAAAGGTTTAAATTACTTGGTAGGAATATGAGGTATTGTTAAAATTTTTATATTCTTATTTAGAGTAGCATTTCAAAACATAAAAAAGAAAAGCACCATGATAAGGGAAAGACAAACAGTTGATTAATGGACATAGAAACTATATATAAATGATTAAAAGAGAGGACTAGTAGATATAAATTAAAAACGGAAAATTTTTCAGCATATTTAAAAGTGATTGAAATTTTTAACAAAATGTGTATACAAATCTGTAGCATACAAATCACTAAAATGTAAAAACCACTAGATCTAAATGAATATATAAATCACTATCCATTTGTATTTGTATACAAATGGATAGTGATTTTTCTTACATTTTTGTTAATAAATCTGTTTTATGAGATACTACTGTACATTCTTTTTTATATAAATATATGTTTATGTAATATATGACGTTCTCACTAATATAAATTTATATATTTTTCTGTGTGGTGTGGTGTGTTTCTATTTATGTATATAACTTATCCATATAAGAAGTAAGTAACCGTGTTTGTGTGATGTTTGAGAAAAAAGAAACGTGACTGCCTTTATACACGAACCACTTCCTCACTGTTTCCATTGTATTGTGTCTCCTCGTAGCTTGAGGGAGTTACCATCAATAATGCATGATTCTGGCGAGTTTTAAAATTTAAATCTGAATCTACCTGCACAAGATGTGCCCAGTTACCAAATGGGAAAGAAATGGAGCCTTCTATATAATGAAACATTATTTTTTATGCATTTTAAGACTTTGTAAATCATTCTGATTATTTTTACGGACAACTTCAAAAGAACCAATCAAAAACCATGTATTATTGAATAATTTTTTCAATGTAAGAATTTTTGTTTGGTGCACAATTTGTAAATTAGTCCTTTGGATTCAAATATCAATCAATCAGATATTACATTTAAATAATGATAATTGTTAAGAAAAAATACACTAGAATATTCAATATTGTCTGTTGTTTTCCTATATTTTACGAGATAAATAACCCATATAGTTTTCATGAAGGCTTAGGCTTTTATCTTTCAATTTTTTTCTTTTAAATGCTTTTGTCGTTGATTTTCAGGCATGACTTGTAGCCTTATGTTGTTAGAATTTTTGTTTAAGCCCTCTTAAAAGTTATCTAAAAGGGTATTTATTACCTTCCATATAACATGGTTTGGTAACTCTTTGAGTTTATCTTTCCAGTTATATCTCTTTTGAGATGGTTTTTCTCAGCATGTGAGAAAATACCTCACATTATAATGGAAACCGTGTCACATTTGCCTACTGAAGAATTCAATAGACTTTTGCTTTTGTCATTTTCCCCTATAAATCTCTTGGACATGACATTATCTTTCCCACTTCAGAAGGGACTCTTTATGGTTTTCCAAACAGTCGTGATTTTCGTTTTAGTTTCTGCTTATTAACTCCAATATTCGACTTCAAACATTGCCACATAGCTGCATGAAACTATTTATCTGCTGTGCTTATATTTGAGTAATTTGGTTAGATTTTTATTGCAAGTTTGAAAATTTTCTATTAATTATGAACCGATAATAATTTTTTTTTTTATCATACCTTTTCTAATATTCTTACAATTCTTTTTTTAATTCAAAAAATTTTTGAATGACAAATTTACAATAGTTAAGAATCTGACTTATTCATTTTCAGACTCTCTATTTTCTGTTACAGAACCAAACTTCTTGCTTTTCTATCTATGTCATTTTCCAAGAGGCATTTTAATAAACAAACAAATTCAATTCTAAATTTTGGCAGGCCTTTTTTTCTTTTGTTTCCAATCTTTCTTGACTATTTAGGCTGCAGTTTAACTATATACTTAATTTAAAATCGTCTACATTATGACAAAAAAAATGGTCTCAGATTTATGTCCCATCGTGATTTCGAAAGATAAGTTGACTCGGAAAATAAATGTTATTCTTTTTTTTTTCTAATCCAAACCAGCACAACAATTTATTTTATTTCATACATCTCTTTTTGGAATTTAATGGTCAATATTTAATATTATTTAAATAAATAAATACATGTTATATGCTTATTTAACATTAAATGTTATCTTTATTGAGAAAGAGTGGAATTTGTCTGATCTTATAATTTTGTACAGAGTGTATGCTGAGCATTGCGATTGTATACACCTAGGTGTATTAATTCTTTTAAAAGTAATAGCATGAACAAGTGTTGAAACTCTGCCGTGCAAATGTAATTTGTTAATGAAATCTTACTAAATTGTCGTTTGCATTAATTTATTATCCCTTGGCAACCAATTATCAATAATTAGCATTTAGAGAAAAATAATTGAATTAATTAAAACAAAACATTTATAATGTATTTACACAAAATAATTATAATGTTAATGTCGATGAAAATAATTATAAAGAGTTTATACGGAAAGAAACCCAATTACTTTTATGGTTCCTATATAGCTTGATAATTTTCCGATGAAGTAACAATTCACTTATATGTAATTTTCAAGTCGTGGGATAATCTTATTTAGCACCTGAAGAGATTATTTTAATTCCATTTCACTATATTTAGTGGCTGACTAAAAAGCATCTTTAATGATGAAATCTTTTAGTTTTCTTTTTATTTTAATATATTAATTTAACAAAATTTATTTATAACTGCTAATGTACATTATCTTAGAGCATCTGTATGTCTGTGACTTAAACTATTTAAAGAAAAAAGAATTGCAAACAAACTCTTTGAATTTTTGAATATTTTTTTCTAAGTCCTATAAATTAGAAAATCAACACAGAAATGACGAAACATTAGACAAAATCATGAAACATTTAAAGGACACCATTAATTATAATAATTTTGAAAAATTCTTTAGTATTCAAAAAATTAAATTGATCCAAAGATTCTCGTTCTGTAGCAATAAAGGATTTGAACAGATTATTTTTTAAAATGTATTTGATTCGCTAAATTATTACTGATATAGAAATAAAAGTAATAAAAAGGTCACATTATTTGCTTTAAAACATATTTTGTGATAACTTTGGTTTAAATGAGAAGAAGATAATGTTTCTGGACATATAAAAATATATACACAACCAATTCAAACATGTGCAATCAAATATATCCACCGGGGTATCCAAGCAAAAATTTTAATAGTATAACAATCTTCACATTTTCATTCATCGTAAAAATTTCAATTAAGGAATTAATACATTTAAGAAATAAAGTGAAATTTTTTAAGAATTTATTTTAGATTTCAAAAAAAAAAAAAAAAAAAAAAACAACATTAAATAACTATAAAAAATTACACTTTTTAAGAAATGGGAAGTCTTATGTTGGTATTTCAATTCTTTCTATTAGCACGCACTCTCCCTATATATATATTTTCAAATTTTCAATCGCTCATAAAATACTTTCTTATTCATCCACTCATATTCAAATACATTTTTTGAACTTGTAGTGGAGGACACATGTTAATCAGGTTTTTCAAATATTAATTCAGTAATTAAATTAAATTAATTAATTTTTAGTTTTTTTTATATTTAAGTTGCATATATCTACCAATAGAGGGCTCCAGATAAACTTAAAAAAATGAATGAAAATTATTTATAAAGGACTTTCTGCAATATAGTGAAAAAAAGAAGGAATTGACTTTAAAAAATTTGTTTTTATATTACTTGTTATGTCTAATGTCCACTCTACTTCTACAACTTAACAAAGAAACTTTATGGCCAATAGAATTATCATGCTTTTCCATCATGACAAGGGGTTTTCAATTCGATTTGTTTATCGGATTTTGAAGTTAGCTCCACAGATCTGAGAAATTCCGTGACTATGCAGGATAAATCGGTAGGACTGAATGTCATTTCGTTAGTTCTAGGAGAAGCGAAAATATTGTACGATGCTCTCGTGTCACTGATGCCATTTCGTTACAATTTGTTCTGTAAAATTAAGAAGGCATTATATCATTTTTCCCTTAAGATTCCTCCTTGACTATTACATATCTGTGGTTTTAGTAGCGATTGTTTTGTTTGTCAATAATGGAAATTTGTGGTTGTTGTCCTCAGTGTCCGGCAGCGTGGGCGGACACCTCATGAATAGTCTACTCATGGATAGAGGGAAATGTTAGTTAATGATAGTTTTAATCAGTCTTGATGGTAATTTGAAGAAAAGTGGTAAACCTAGTTAAATTTGTAAAAACTTCGATGTGGTAATTAAAAAAATGGTAATTTTCTGGGTAAATATTAAAATTTAATTTCAAGAGCAGTGAAATGAAGAGGTAATTTCAGTGGTAAAATTAAATAGTGGTAATTTTAATAATAATAAAAAAGGTAAGTTCAAGAGCATTATATCTATGTTTACAAGTACACTGAATGTTTAATTTTTTTCATTAAATATACATTAAAAAAAGAAAAACTAAAAATTTTTAATTCATTATAAAAATTATAATTGATAATTTATGCGATATATTTATTTCATTAATTTATGCGATATATTTATTTCATTAATTTCTGCATATTCAAGTTCAATAAATTCTAAGCATTATAATATTCAAAGTTTGTAAAATTAATTAAGATTGATTTCTTGTTCGTTATCTGTTTTAAAAGTTTTTTAGTTCAAATAAGGCAATTAATTTTCAATATCATACTTAAGCCTGCACCACAATCTATATTTTTAATATAACAATCAAAATTTAAATATTGGAAA